>BSBK01005112.1:0-197500 GCA_027943335.1 Chamaecyparis obtusa
CATACATACATACATATACATACATACATACATATATATATATATATATATATATATATATATATATATATATATATATATATATATATATATATATATATATACGTATATATATATACGTATATATATATATATATATAGTATATATATATATATATATATACGTATATATATATATATATATATATATATATACGTATATATACGTATATATATATACGTATATATACGTATATATATATACGTATATATATATATATATATATATATATATATATATATATATATATATATATATATATATATATACGTATATATATATATATATATATACGTATATATATATATATATACGTGTATATATATATATACGTATATATATATATATATATATATATATATATATATATATATATATATATATATATATATATATATATATATATATATATATATATATATATATATATATATATATATATATACGTATATATATATATAATATATATATATATATATATCTATATATATATTCTGTTTATCACATGTAGATGATATTGACATAAATTTGTATAAAGTTGTATATTTAGAATTTATATTTTTTATTAATTTAAGTGACTAAGGGCACTATCCATTATATATTAGAAAAACTAACTAGAGTCAAATAAAAAGTCTAAGAAATAACAAGATCAAGAACTGGGTCCAAAGGCAAATAGAATTGGAGCCACAAGTACTTACTAAAATTGAAATAGAAAACAACAAGACCAAAGAAGATTATTGTAGGAGCTCAAAGGTGGCAATAGACCAATCAAGACTTTTACCATGTAGATGACACTTTTGCTTTCTGCAAACAACTATTTAGGAAGCATTAACTAGCTCTAGAGGGGCAAGGGGCACATAGTTGTTTGAGCCATCAAAAGATGAAGAAAATGATGACAAGAAAGTACCTTTGCCAAGATACAAAATTTGCATTCTAGAGAAAGGTAATCTATCACCATAAATGGAATTAAGCCCAAACTTGAAACAGATGGATTCCCGAGTTTAGCACAAATGCTAGAAATGCTAAGGGCCTCTACCACAAGAGAAGTAATCATAGAAATAGCAGCAGTATTTGACACTGATTCAGCATGAACCAATGACTTAGGAACAATTTGAACTGAAGATACAAGAGTCAATAAGACAACAAACAAAACTGAGTCAAGGGTGACCCATTGAAGTAGGAACAACATCCATCAAAGGAGTAGGGATTGTCGAAGCATTAGTCAAAGAAGAGCTAGAATGAGCACATGAAGGAGGGGCAGTAGTCGATGAAGAATGGGCCAAATCCACTAGAGTCTGTAGAAGAGTTTGATTCCACGAGAGATGGCATCTTTCAACATCTTTCCCCTATGTGGAGAAGTGAAGCCAAGAACCAAATGAACATGAAGAGGCCAAATGACTAGTTGCAAAATAGCATCTAGGATTTGTTCATAATCTTGGGTTTGTCTCCAAAGCAACTCTCCCACCTAGAGAGAAATCCCAAGTAAAGACTTAAAAAGATCAAAATTCATTCAGAGGGGAATAATTTATTGTTGATAAAACAACCTATTTTATTGTTAATAGATTCATTCACAACATTGCACTAGAAATGGATAGGAATATAAAGGACCCTGGTCTAGATGAGATAGGGTTTACTAGAGAGAGACAAAATAACATCTATATCATGTTAATTATGTCTGTAAAGATATTTTTATACTCATTTCTTCATATCCTCAAATTAATTTGAAATTAATCTATTAATTCTTACATTTTGATTTATCAAAATTAAATTAACATGACTTAAATTTATCTTAGTTTAAAGAACATTTGAGTGGAATATGTCTCTTACAATATCCAGCAAAATACATTTATATTTTTTTATTCTATCCCTACATAAAAAGAATCAAAATGTTCTGCAAATTCTTCTATGATGTATTAAAGCTATAATTTCAAGTTGAATAAAGGTTGACCGTCAACTTTAGCAAAGAAAGAGAGAAGCATAAATAATATTACAAACTTCATGTACTGAGATTGAGAAGCTTGACTAACATTACAATAATGAGGTTCATGCACCTTTAATCTCTTCTTCGGAGATTCTGTTTGAACAATCCCAACTCAGAAAAAATCTGAGTAGGTAAGGTAGATTATATAATCCGCCATAGAAGCCAAAGAAGGACACGCAATTATAAATAATCAAATCATGGTAATCTCAACTCTTCTCTACGAACGCTTGTAACTGTCAAGCAAAAAGATCTCTTATGATACAAAATCAAACGTACACCGATTAAAACGGAAACAAAACTGAATATAATGACTGTCATATATATACGACTCTCACATCAGTTATAAAACCAGGTGGTGAGCCACAATTCAAAATCCTACTTATTTTTTCATTCTTTACGATTCCTTGGATGGTGGCAGATTGAAGCGCCGGGTTGTTGGCATCCATCACTTTCAGATGGGAAATCCGCCTGAAAACCATTTGGCGCGCTATAAGAAACCAGTAAATTGTTCATACTCCATCCCCAATTTGGTGTACGCTCAACCTGCAAACTGAGCCAGCTGTTTATTCGCACATTCACTCGTTCTCCTCCCACATTTACAAACTTCCAATTGCATTCATGGCCTCCCCAAATGGGGTCCCTGGGTCCCGGACTTACATAACCGTCCGGATGGAAAAACCGTAGCATTGGAGGAAGTCCATGATAAATTGGGTCAATTGATAGCCAATATGCCGGTGCACTCTGGCAAAATGAAAAACAAAACAAAACCGATTCATATGATTAAATTTTCTTGTCTATCCAATACCAATTGTATCTGAATGCTGTTTACAAAAATAAACTATAAACTACTTCAAATTTTCGCTTGCCCGATAATATGATGTCTTACGGGTTTGAATTGCACTGTCCAGATGAAACTGCAAATCTCCTCCATAGTTAACCTTGTCTGCAAATCACAATATAACTTTAGTGTGAGAATATGATAAGAAAGAATAACATTTTGTAGAAGATGAGAAATAGAATAGATGTTAAACGAGATCAAAGATTTGATCTATGGGATAATTGACATTGTTATGTAATTTGATTAATCGTGAAAAGCTATTATTGTTAACTTACTTATGTACTTGATCCCCATAATAACTGTTTGTGAGAATGCTGAGATATTTTCCATAAATTAGATCAAGAATGATGTATGGAACAGTAGACACTGTTATTTAATTTGAAGAGTCTTAACTTTCTCCTCCACAGAAATGCTAGAAATATATTGCCTTTAAATTACTAATCTAATTGATTCTGATAATAACGGTTTGTGAAAATGCTGAGATATTTTCCAAAATTTAACTCTCTCTAATTTCAATGTATAAAACTTAAGCAGAATAAGTGCAGAATCAAACTATCAAACAGAAGGATGAAATGAGAGGTTAATAAAGAAAGATAATCTCACCCGGCGGCTTTCCCTTATAGAAATAGCAAAGGCCTGTACTGGACGAAGACTAGGCCTGAGAGCTTTTGGATCAATATAAACCTTCCCTTCCCACAATTCTCTTGTGTGTTTCTTCCACAAAGCATCTGACACCGCAACATATTTCCACTCCTTGGACACAGCAATACATTTGCCCAAGGACTTCACATCCAACCTTGAAAAAATATTGAGACTCAGATCAAAACCCAAGTAAGAGCACACCTCAAAATTTGTCCGACCACCCATGCCTTCCCTTCTGTTATAAAACTACCCTCCTAATATTTCTCCTCCATTCAAATAACAAAAGTCTCAAATAGTAAATGGCGATTCGACAGCTAATTCAGACCTAAAAGTGGTTGTCCCTTAGCTTGTTGTCGTCGTGGCAAAACACAACTTTCTCTCCCCTCCACTCAAATAACAAAAAGTCTCAAATAGAAAATGGCAATTTGACAGCTCATTCAGACCTAAAAGTAACCCGAACAAAAAAAAAAAGGGTCTTGCTTGAATCCACAAAACTTTGCTTTTAGCTGGTGAGCCGTTTGATTCTTAAAAAATAACTCAGCTCATATCCTACGGGAAACTCCATTCTCAATCATAGTAGCCCCTGTACTAACACATTTCATGGCTGCAAACACTGTAGAAAACAAAACAAGATCTGATTACCCATTAACAAATGGGATTCTGCATGCCCCTCAAATCCACAAAATATTAATTTTTTTAGCTGGGCTGATGAAGATCCTTGTTGTTTGAACCCAATGGTTGACATTGTATGTTTATAAAGGAAAGAGTAGTTATATAATAATTGTGGAAAATGCGTGGGGAATGGCGGAAGAAAAGGCTGTAATCGAGGAAGAATACTCGCACTCTCAGATTATTTCTGCTTCCAATCACTTTTAACATTAATTGAACTTACATCATTACTTTGAGTTTCTTTCGGGCGTACTTTGAACTTACTTTTAACATTAATTGAAGTTAAACCGTTACATATAACTAGCAGGTATGATACTATCGTCCTCCAAGGTTGTTAGAAAATATATAGACGCAGACGCATACTCTTATTGCTGAATTCGCTGCATGTTTCCAAGGAAACACGGTTCATGACCAAACTTGCACGTTGTTGTTTTTGTTCTTGTTTTGTTGAACAATGATGATAAGGACGGCCAAGAGAGTCACAGTTAAATTAATTAACAGATCGTTTGATGTCTCAAACTCTTAATTACGTTTTTATCCCGTCTTGATTTACTGTTTGGGTAGTACCAGATTTATTGGACAAACATTTTTATTGTCATTTAATCTTTATATTCTGTTTCATCTATATGCATGTCTGAATTTGTAAACCTGAAACACCAGACAAATAAATAAAAACTGGTAATATATCTCACCAAAACATTCAATATACCTGACCAAATACAAGCTCAAATACTAATTTGGTTTATTCCTCGTAGTTATCAAGTTTAGGCATGTAGCAGTTCTCATAAGATTAAAAAGAAATGGGGTAAACTGAAAATTAGTTTATGATTTATAATATTAAAATTAGAAAAGGGTGAAAAATGTATTTCTTGTTAAAAAAAATATTTTAGATTTATTTTGATTAGACTAATTTTTTATATATTAATCGATATAAAGTGACATGTTTTTGTTATCTTTGTGGTTTTACCATCATTTATCCAATCATCTATTTAGTTCTATTGTACGATATAAAATTGAATTTAAATCTAAATTTGATTTCATGACATAGAATCTCTAATGTCTATAAATATAATATAAATTATAAAATAATAAATCTACATTTATCATTATTTCACTATTCATTCAATTTTGAAAAGTTTCAATATAAACATTGAACAATAAATTGTGGGAGATTACGAGCTATGTTAATAGAAATGTCTTAAAAAGGGTCTATGACTCATTTATAATGTATTATAATGCATACTACATGTATCTATAAATTGTTTACTATGACATATATCAAATGTCTTAAAGAGGGTCCATGACTGATTTATAGGTATGCATACTATTATTTGTTTCTATTCACAAGCATGTAGTATCCAAGAAGAGATTAGTTTTTGGACTCCTACTACTATTCATAAGTGCTTTCAGTTGACACTTAAGGTCGAAGAGAAAAATAAAAAGAAGCTAGACTCTAACCCTAGGGGTAGAGGAAGAGGAAGAGGAAGAGACTCTAGAGGATATAGGGGTGGATATGGTGGTAGAAATGTTGAGCCAAGAAGCCAAGGGGACTCCAAGTTGGTTAAACAAAGTAGTGAGCCAAGTGGAAGAGGTAAATATGGTAGAGGAAAAGGATTTCATGGAGGTGGAAGAAGCAGATCAAGTAACTTTAGCAAAGGATCACACTTTGTAAATATGAAATATTACAACTTTGGTCAATTAGGCCACCCTGCTTATAGAAGCCCTGACAAAGTTTCAAGTTCCCAAGGGGAGAAGAAGATAGCCTATGCACAAGAAGAAGTGGGTAGTGTCGAATCACCGAAGGTGAGTCTAGATTCAGAGAATGGTGAGAACCTCATGTTTAGGAGGGTCCTACTCAAAGAATCGGTCAAGGAAGAACCTTAGCAAAGAAGGGCTCTATTTCAAATCAAATGTAAGATCCTTGGAAAGGTGTGCAAGGTCATCATTGACTCTGGCTCAACAGACAACATTATCTCAGAGGAGGCAGTCCAAAATTTGAAGCTCACTAGGATACCTTGGTGGATATTGCTAATGCATAGGGAGTTGATTGAGACATTTTATATGTTTAATCACTACGTTACTGAATGGGCACTCATACTGTTGTCATTTGTGTTTATCACTAATGTCAACATATGTTTTTGTGAGGAAAACATGCTGGTTATCATAGTGTACGAACACTATACGAATGTTTCAGACGCTATGAAGTCAGATGAGAGTTCATGAAGATGTTGTGATCTTATATCCAAGATTGCATCATGTAATGTTTCATATTGGGTGAGTTACAGATATTTTGGTGAAGACTAGTCACTAGATGGTGACAGTGAGAAATGATAGAGTTAGTCTCTATGTTTTTGGTATATCTTCCAGATGATATGGATTCAAGGTATGCGAGCTTGAGGGATGATAGAAAAGGTACTAAAGGATGTTCATTGGTCAGCACAATGTACAAAATGCTTGGTGATGTTAGCTATGGTGTGTGTACTTAAGAAGACCTATTTGGAAGCCGACTTAGGAGATGTAGCATGTATTTTGCTTGGAAAACATAAATTAAGGATGTCGGTCCTTAAATATTGTAGTGCAATAATTGTATACTTGTTTTAGATACTATGTGTATCTTAGCAAGGGTTTATATAATTATGTTGTAATTAGGAAAGGCTTATGGGCTAACCTGATCATGAGAATTGTAATAACTTATAAATGAAAGGTCTTTTCTTTGGAAAAGACATGGATGGGAAAAAGGTGATATAAAGAGGTTGTGAAAGCTACGAGCTTGTGTCTATTGTATGTAGAGAGCAGCTTTACTAGTGTACTTCATTGGAATAGATCAAGCAAAGACAGTTGCTACTGAACAATTCAAAAAGATTGTGTATTTCTTCATATACACTTGTGTTGCGAACAGTGAGTTTTGAAGGTAGATTTAACCTTCTTTGGGCAGTGATCCTTGGCCAGTAAGCCCTCCCTTTCTTCTTGACTCCTAATGGGATTTGTCCTCTAAAAAAGACTATGTACTATAATGTTTCAATAAGCTCCTAATAGGGCTAAATCTTCTAACAAGGATACTATACTCTCAGTACATCCTTTGTGGGTGCTAATTCCCACCGGGGTTTTTACTTTTAACAGGGTTTCCCCGAGACCAAAATATTATGTTATTGTGTTGGAATTCATTGTGTTCATTGGATCTAATATTGCTACTACTCAAAGTTTAAAGTTTAATAATCTATCATACAAATGATTCACCCCCCTCCCCCCTCTCAGTTGTATTGTGGACTGTTATTTCTAAAAATTGGTATCAGAGCGTGTGGTCCTTAGAGAGAAAGCTTAACAGCTTGAGGTGATCTTGGAGACTGCACTCTATAGGAAGGATGGTCCAAAATTTAATCCTAAAAACTTTGACAGTTGGAAGAACAAGATGTGAACTCATCTGTTATGTTTGGGCATCGACTATTGGTTGATCACAAAGAATAAGGTGGCTATAAAGACTGAGAATGATTTTCCATAAGCTACTGATGATGAAAAGAAGTTATTCACATACAACATGGTCACAAGGAAAGCATTGATAAGCACACTATCTAAAGGTGAGTTTACTAAAGTTAAAGACTTGGATTTGGCATATGAGATTTGGAGAAGATTAGAAGATTTATATGAAGGAGACAAATATACCAAGCAAGAGAAGTTACAAAACTGGAAAACCAAGATGGAAAAGCTACAAATGAAGGATGATGAAAGCATTAGGGCTTATGTTCAAAGGCTTACAAAAGTTATGGTCGGAATCATAAATTGTGGAGGCACTTATGATAAAGAAGCTGTTGCAAAGATCCTTAGATCATTGACACTTGTATAAAAGTTCAAGGCTATGTCTATTCAAGAGACTATACCCTTAACTCTGAATTTTAGCAGAGAGATTTTGATTGCAAACCTAACTACCTTTGAGGCTGATGAAATGGGAGATTCGATACCTAAAGTGGAATCTACATTCAAGGCATCTGTACACAAGAAAATGCTTGCACTTCTGAACACCAGTAGAGAAGACCTAAAAGAAGAGCTTGGTGAGTATACTAAGGAATGGGAACAGATAATGGCAAAGCAAAGAAAGATGGATCTAAACTTGTTGCACTAATTCCTAGAAGAGAAATGAGAGGTAAGGGAAAATTTGAAGGCAAGTTACTGTTGCCCAAAATTTCATATCTTTCAATTCTGGCCTCTACGAATGTTTAAGTCCCTAGTGCAGCTCGTTTTAGCTTGCGAAATATATCCACTAAGTTGTATGATTTGCACTCTGAACCCCATGTTCTTCAATATGTCACCATGCCCTAGTTTAGACCGCATGTGCTAAATCACAACACCCAGGAAGTTATTCAAGTTTTAATGTTGCAGGAATTGTTTGTGCGCTACTGTGACTGTGTTCCAAAAAATTTTGTTCAGTGTCGAAAACCCTCTGTGTTTTTGACTTTTGGTCTAAAATCCCAGGATGTTTTTGACCTTTGCTTCTTCACAGTTATTCTTCTTTGGCATCGTCATTTCCCTAAGTGCACAACTTCGACCTGGTGGGGCCTGGTGGCTAGCTTTCCTCAAATTCTTGTGGCTGTCGCATGTTCACAAGGAATCTTTTGAGCCCTTGTGATCATGCGATAGGATGACACCTCTCAGCGGGCCCATTCTTCATCTTCAAAGGTTAACACTCGGCAAGATCTTATGGCTGTCGCTACACCACTAAGGAAAGTTGATGCCTTTTTAAGCTAGTGGTATAACGACAACTGTCTGATGAAGGAAAAGAATTATGGGTCCATTGTCAGTTCTATCAAAGGTTCTCATTCCTGATTGATCAAAGGTGGTGATGTGGAGACAGGTGGAGGTTTGTCAGTGGGGTCAACTTCCTCAAAGGATTAAGTTTCGGGCAGGATCAATGATCATCGTTATACCACCAAGGTAAGATGCACACTATTTAAGCTGGCGGTATAATGACAACTGTCTGATGAGATCTTAGTCTGCCATGGGTCCTGTTGTTAGATGGGTCTGTAACATATCCATTTGATAGCGTTTGATTGGCTGATTGGTATGCTACGTGGTGGTTTTCAATGGATCCATGGGTCATGGGTCCTTTCTATGCTAATGTGTTCGATGCTTATTCACCGAGCTGGTGGTGACAATGTGGTTGTCAGTGGGGCCAGATTCTTAATATTGAAGCTTCAGAGGAGATTGGTTTCATCCTCTAAACTTGGCGGTGTCTGACTAGATGTTTCTTTATTCACATGTTCACGGATATCGTTTAGCAGAGCTCCACTTTTTAGCGGTGCGCGGTTGCCCAGATAATGGTTTCGCATAGTCACCAAATAGAACTGAGGTTAAGGAGAACATCAAATGACTTGGCGACTAAAGGAAGGTGAAACCAAAGTTAGGTTTGCAGTGATCATCTTGCACTTTTCACATGATCGCATGCGGCTTTCTAACCGCATGCGATCATGCGACGAGTTATCAATGGTCAACAAGGGCTTCAAGTGGTGACGTGCGGGTTTCCTATTGATCCACGTAGTTTCTAGGTGGATATTTGGTGAGGCTAGGTGTCTTGCATGGTGGCAGAGGCAAATTTTCTAAAAGGTTTTTCGCATGATCACATGAAGGCTTTTGAGCTCATGCAATCATGTGACTAGTGTTATTTAAAGCCAGTGTAACTTTTTTTCGTGGGTTTTCTTCCGCAGAGGATGTTGCGAAGTGGCGAGGTAGCTCAGAATTGATTTCTGAGGACATTTTCTGGTTGCGAGCATGATGATAGATGATCTGGTCGATGATGCCATGGATTTTGTAGGGTAAAATGTGGTGTTCTTATGCTGATGAAACATTAAAGAGTTGGCGCCATCTATACTTTCAAACTCATTCTTGCGAAGATCAAATTTGGAGTCTTTATAGCTTAGTAGGCCTGCAGGAGGTTGTCAGGTCAAGGTTGTTGTGTCTACAGGTTGATTGCAGTATAGGGATGGGTCATTTATTTGATCGGTTGAGATATTGCAGAAGGGTATTCATGATCAGATTTGATTGATATATAACCTAGGGTTTGTTAAAATTGTAAAATCTGTAACCCTAGTTAAATTTTTTATAACTGCCTGCATGCAATGAGTGTTGTATATATTGCTTTTTGAGAGCTTTTGAGCTCAGAATTCACATTTTGTAAAGAAGAAAGACTCTTTCTTGTGGAGCTATCTATGGCATTTCTTCCTACCCTTTGGTTTCTCACATTCTATAAATTCCCATTGATAATACAAATATTGCAGAGGTAGTTTGTGACAGTCCTTCATGTCCCTGTGCTTCCTTGTTTGCATTATCTCTTATTAGATTAAGGTTTATGAATACTTTCAGTGATATTTAGTGTTCCAGATCCCTCTTACTTTTAGCTTATAAGTGTACTACTATGTTTGATCTGATTTGAGTGAGTTTGTGGGTATTCTTCAGCCCCTTATCATTCTATCTCATTCCTGTGCCCTTTTGCTAAAGAGAATGTTTGCTTGCAGGTCATAGGTTGTGTCTAACATTCAGGCCCTCTTATGAAACACTTATGCAAGCCTATTCAGTAAGTTGTGAACTACTAGACCTAATTCTTTCACTGGTTTCATCCCTCTATACTGAGATCTAAACCCTAGTTTCAGTGCATCACCTAGTAGGATAGTTTTCTTTCCTGTCATTTCCCTTTCATGCACTCCTTCTAACCCTTTCCCTTCAAAGTTTACTTTCCTGTTAAGAGAAAGCTAAGGTGATAATCCAAGAGGAACCAGCCTAGAACCTGCAGGTTTCATCTCAGTTAGCAAAGGTCCCACAACTTTGAGATGATTCCCATGTTATACTAAGTTATCAAGACCAAGAGAGCTTGAAACAGAGGCGCAAAACTTAGTGTATAACATTTCTGGCATGCTCGGTGGGACTGAAGTTTAGATTCATGTTCAAGGTATGCTATCTTTGATATGTTGATAACATGCTACAGACCTAGAAGAGGTCATTTTTTCTGCATATCTAGTGACTCCAGAAAGTCTACTAGTTTCAAAGGTCAAGTGCTGGTATGTTTCAAATCTCCATTTTCAGAATTCCAGCTAAATACATGAGTAGACATGTCAAGTTACTATGGATAATCAGGTTACTCACCATCATATTATGAGAATAATGCTCAACCGACTAGTTTTTAGCCTTATCAAAGCCACCCAAAGCCTCCTTTTACCGCAAGCTATTATACTTCTCAAGGGTATCAATACATCCAGTATGCCCCAAATGAGTTCACCCTTGTGTAAAGTTATGAGAGGGCCCTTTGAAAAGATGGATCATGGGCACAAGAGGCACAATAGCAAATGCAAAGCCAACTTCCCCATCATGCTTACCACCCACCCTCCCCTTCTCAGCCTATTCAGCAACAGATGCAGACTCTAAGCTTAGAATTCAAGAAGATGCAGGAGGCAAAGAGTGTGTTGCTTGATTTGATTAAGCAAGTGTCTAAGATCAAGGAGCAGAGAGAGCAAGAGGCTCAAAGTTATTATGAAGAGGAGTCAGCTCCCTACCAGGAGATAGAGGCTCAAAAATATGAGCAAGGGTTCATTCCTTACCAAGTGGCAGAGACTCTTGTTGATGAGCAACAAGTAAGGCAATTTCAAGAGGAGATCAGATGTCGAGCTGACATGGAGACAACAAGGTTAAGATCACAAGTTGCTCAATAAGAGGCTCCTAGGCCTAAAATTCCAAGCTGGAGGGCCCATCTACCTCAAGAACCTACACATGAGGAGCCTGCTAAGCATCCTTTTCCAAGCTTTAAAGCAGCTATTCCTTCTTCGTCTCCTTCTAAGCCCCCTCAATTTCACATCCCAAGTTTTAAGGCAAAAAATTCTTTTCAAGAGCCTATGCTTGAGATGCGGCCCACCACTCTACAAGAGCAGCCTATCCAGAGAAGTGAGTTATCCCAAGAGACCCCTCTTGTCTCTCAGGATGATGAGGTGTTTTGAATTCCCCAATGGACTCTGCCTCCTGGTTGTCAGATGCCAAGTCTTTTCAAGGATACTAGTCTAGTGTCTGAGCAAGGACCTATGGTAAATGAGCTTTCATTTGAAGAGGAGGAGAAGAAATCTGAGGTGGCAGCACTGAATGATGACTGTGGTGAAATGGAGTAGCAAGGTGAGGAGGTGGAAGTTGATGCTCAGCCTGAGCTCTTGGTTGGTTTTCTTGATGAGCTTCCCCTCTTTGTTGATGATGAAGAAGAGACCATGCCATTGCCTATGGCTGAGGGTCAATCAGAATAAAGGGTTCACCATCAATAGGAGGTTAATATAGAAGAGAATGCCATGTCCTTGTTAGGTGAGCTGCCTTGTTTTGTGGAGCAGAATGATGAAGCCATGGGAGAGTCTTTCCAAGAAAAGGACAAAGACAAAAGCCTTGAAGAAGAGCATGAATTCTTGGGTATCATTAAGTTCTTTTGTAACAAATTGGATGTTGAACCCCTATTCCTTGGAGTGGAGGTTCAAGGTCATATGCCTATTGAAGAGGGCCTGGTCTTGGATTGCCCTTTTCACAAGGAGCTACTACATGAGCAAGATTTGGAATCAATTTTAAATCTTCAAGATTTTGATAGCTTTGATGAGCTCTTGGCTGGTTTAAAGGAAGAGGATGATAGTCCCCTATCCACGGATGATGAGTTGACATGGTTGTCCATGATGGAGGGCAACCATGAAGATGAAGAAGAAGCCATCAAGGAAAGTCCTACCTTCAAAATTTCAAGAGGCTACCCCATCAAATACTTGGCCCAAAAGGAGTTCACTGAGACACCTCCATATGATCCATTTGAGGTGAGTGAACTTGATCTTATTTTTGTAGAGGCAGTGCATCCTCATTTGCCAAATTTTTGTGCACCTCACATCTTTGCAGCTATCCTTATGCTTCCAATGCAAAATACCCTAAGGAGGAAGGGTAGCTACTTTAGCCTACCAATGAATGGCTTTGTTTGACCAATTTTCTATAACTGGTTAGTTTAGGGTAGGTTAGTTTTCCTGCTTTCTTCCAGTTTTCTAGTCTAGTCTTTCCCTATTTTCCAAGAAGTGCTCATGCATAGTTTGTCTCGCTTGTTTAGTTTTTGTCTCCTTGTCAAATTTTTTGTGTTCCAGAAATGACCCCATGCCCAATGGATATGTCAAGGCCACTGGTCCAATGTCTAGTAGGCTGACATCCAGCAGAAGTTACCAAAATGTTGCCCAAAATTTCATATCTTTCAATTCTGGCCTCTACGAATGTTTAAGTCCCTACTGCAGCTCATTTTAGATTGTGAAATAGATCCACTAATTTTTATGATTTGTGCTCTGAACCCCATGTTCTTCAATATGTCACCATGCCCTACTTCAGACTGCACATGCTAAATTGCAATACCCAGGAAGTTATTCAAGTTTTAGTTTTGTAGGAATTGTTTGTGTGCTACTGCGACTGTGTTCCAGAAAATTTTGTTCAATGTCGAAAACCCTCTTTGTTTTTGAATTTTGGTCTGAAAGCCCAAGATTTTTTTGACCTTTGCTTCTTTGCAGTTATTCTTCTCTGGCGTCATCATTTCCCTAAGTGCGCAACTCCGACCTGGTGGGGCCCAGTGGTTGGCTTTCCTCAAATTCTTGTGGTTGTCACATGTTCGCAAGGAATCTTTTGAGCCCTTGCGATCATGCGATAGGATGACACCTCTCGGCGGGCCCATTCTTCATCTTCAAAGGTTAACACTCGGCAAGATCTTGTGGCTTTCGCTACACCGCTAAGGAAAGTTGATGCCTTTTTAAGCTAGCAGTATAACGACAACCGTCCGATGAAGGAAAAGAATTGTGGATCCATTGTCTATTTTGTCAAAGGTTCTCATTCCTAATTGGTCAAAGGTGGTGATGTGGAGATAGGTGGAGGTTTGTCAATGGGGTCAGCTTCCTCAAAGGATTAAGTTCTAGGTAGGATCAACAATCGTCGTTATACTACCAAGGTAAGATGCACGTTATTTAAGCTGGCAGTATAATGACAATCGTCTGATGTGATCTTAGTCTATCACGAGTCCTATTGCCAGAGGGGTCTGCAATGTATCTATTTGGCAGTGTTTGATTTCCTAGTTGGTATGCTATGTGGCGGTTGTCAGTGGGTCCATGGGTCATGGGTCCTTTTTGTGCTGATGTGTTCGATGCTTATTCACCGAGTTGGTGGTGACAATGCAGTTGTGAGTGGGGCTGGATTCCTAATATTGAAGCTTAAGAGGAGATTGGTTTCATCCTCTAAACTTGGCAGTGTCTGATTGGATGTTTCTTTGTTCGCATGTTCACGAATATGGTTTAGCAGAGCTCCACTTTTTAGCGGTGCGCGGTTGCGCAGATAATGCTTTCTCGTAGTCGCCAAATAGAACTGGGGTTAAGGAGAACATCAAATGACTTGGCGACTAAAGGAAGGTGAACCCGAGGTGAAACCAGAGTTAGGTTTGCAGTGATCATCTTACACTTGTCGCATGTGGCTTTCTAACCGCATGCGATCATGCGATGAGCTGCCAACAGTCAACAGGGGCTTTGGGTGGTGACGTGCGGGTTTCCTGTTGATCCACATAGTTTCCAGGTAGATATTTGGTAGGGCTAGGTGTCTTGTGTGGTAGTAGAGGCAAATTTTCTAAAAGGCTTGTCACATGATCGCATGAAGGCTTTTGAGCTCATGCGATCATTCGACCAGTGTTATTTAAAGGTAGTGTAACTATTTTTCATGGGTTTTCTTCTGCACAGGACGTTGCGAAGTGGTGAGGTAGCTCAGAATTGATTTTTGAGGACATTTTCTGGTTGTGAGCATGATGATAGATGATCTGGTCGATGGTGCCATGGATTTTGCAAGGTACAGTGCGGTGTTCTTACACCGATGAAACATTAAAGAGTTGGTGCCATCTGTACTTTCAAACTCATTCTTGTGAAGATCAAATTTGGAGTCTTTATGGCTTAGTAGGCCTACAGGAGGTTGTCAGGTCAAGGTTGTTGTGTCTACAGGTTGATTACAGTATAGGGATGGGTCATTTATCTGATCGGTTGAGATATTACAGAAGGGTATTCATGATCAGATTTGATTGATCTATAACCTAGGGTTTGTTAAAATTGTAAAATTTGTAACCTTGGTTAAATTTTTGACTCTTGCCTGCATGCAGTGAGTGTTGTATATATTGTTTTTTGAGAGCTTTTGAGCTCAGAATTCACATTTTGTAAAGAAGAAAGACTCTTTCTTGTGGAGCTATCTATGGCATTTCTTCCTGCCCTCTAGTTTCTCACATTCTGTAAATTCCCATTGATAATACAACTATTGTAGAGGCAGTTTGTGACAATCCTTCATGTCCCTATGCTTCCTTATTTGCATTATCTCTTATTGGATTAAGGTTAAGAATGCTTTCAGTGATATTTAGGGTTCCATATCCCTCTTACTTTTAGCTTATATGTGTACTACTGTGTTTGATCTAATTTGAGTGAGTTTGTGGGTATTCTTCAACCCCCTATCATTCTGTCTCATTCTTGTGCCCTTTTGCTGAAGAGAATGTCTGCTTGTAGGTCATAGGTTGTGTCTAATGTTCAGGCCCTCTTATGAAACACTTATGCAAGCCTATTCAATAAGTTTTGAACTACTAGACCTAAGTCTTTCACTGGTTTCATCCCTCTATACTAAGATCCAAACCCTAGTTTCGGTGCATCACCTAGTAGGATAGTTTGCTTTCCTGTCATTTCCCTTTCATGCACTCCTTCTAACCCTTTCCCTTCAAAGTTTACTTTCTTGTTAAGAGAAAGCTAAGGTGATAATCCAAGAGGAACTAGCGTAGAACCTGGAGGTTTCATCTTGGTTAGCAAAGGTCCCACAACCTTGAGATTATTCCCATGTTATACTAAGTTATCAAGACCAAGAGAGCTTGAAATAGAGGTGCAAAACTTAGTGTATAATAGTTACCCTTGAAATGTTTTTCATGCAATTAGGTAGGTCATTTTGCATTTAGATATCCTACAAGAGTTCCTAAGTACAAACCTAATTTTTATAAGTTTAAAAGGGATAAAGAATGCTATTATGCTAGTGAAGGCATTTATGATGATGATGATCTAGATTATGAAGAGATTGGATTTGTTTATGTTAGAGATGAACTAATGCATGAGGAGAAGGCTTTAGTATCTCATGTTGACAAGAAAATTGAATAGATAATAGATAGTGGTTGTTCACATCATATGACTAGAGATAGGAACAAGTTTGTTAAATTAATGAAGTATGATAGTGGTGTTGTGAGATTTAGAGAGAATCTTTCTAAACGTATCATAGGCGTAGGATCTATTACTTTGGATGAAAAGACTGATACAAATAATGTGCTACTTTTCAATGGATTGAAACACAACTTGTTGAGTGTTGGACATCTAATGGATAAAGAGTTTCAATTAATTTTTTTTAATGGTAAATGTTTTATCATAAGTAAGGTAGGTAAGCTAATTGCAACTGGTACTAAATCTAGAGGTAATGTGTTTGAATTAAATATATCTAGAGCCTCTTGTTTTGTTGCGAAGGTAGATGATAGTTGGTTATGGCATAGAGGATTTTGTAATGTTAATTTTGATAACATTGTGAAGGCAAGCATGGCTAATGCAGTAAGAGATCTGCCAAAGATTGTGAAACTATCTAACATTGTATGCATAGAATGTGTTATGGGAAAATAGACTAGAAGTAGTTACAAAAGAAAAGCATATACATCAAAAGGAAAGTTGTATTTGGTACATACAAATCTATGTAGACCTACAAGGAAAAGATCATACTATGGTGAAAGGTATTTCATACTTTTTGTTGATGATATTATCTTTGGAGGTAATGATTATCTATGTAAGAAATTTTCTAAGGAAATGGAAAGTGAATTTGAGATGTCCATGATAGGTGAAATGAAATTCTTTCTTGGACTTCAAATAATTTAGAATGAGAATGGTATCTTTATTTCTCAAACTAAGTATCTCAAAGAAATGCTAAAGAAGTTTGGAATGGAAGACTGTAAAGCAGTAGGAACACCCATGGTGATTGGTAATAAGCTATCATTTAATTATGACACTTAGTCTGTATTTCAGACCAAGTACAGATCAATGGTTGGAGGATTACAATAGCTAACTCATACCAAACTAGATATTGCTAATGTTGTTGGAATTGTGGCTAGATATTAGGCAGAGCCAAAGGAGACACACCTAGCTGCTGTGAAAAAGATATTCAGATATCTGAAAGGGACAATTGAATATGGCATGTGCTATGATAAGAATGATAGTTTTGAACTTCATGCTTATACTGATGTTGATTGGGCCAGAAGCATTGATGACAGAAGAGTACTAGTGGTGGTGCATTTTTCCTTGGGAAAAAGTTGGTTTCTTGGATAAGTAAGAAGCAAGATTATATAGCTCAATCTACTATGAAATCAGAGTATGTTGTTGTTGTTGTTGTTAACTACACTCAAATTGTTTGGATGAAGAAAATGTTGAAGGATATTGGAATAAATTTTTATGAGCGAGTGGTTATCCATTGGGATAACACCAATACTGTGAATATTTCAAAGAATCTGGTGATGCACTCTAAAACTAAACATATTTCTATCAAATATCACTTCTTGAGAGACAAAGTGGGAAAGAAGGAAATAAAATTAGAATATATTAGTACAAAAAAGTAGATTGTAGACATATTCACAAAGCCGCTGCCAAAAGATACCTTTGAATATCTCAGAGGTATGTTAGGGGTTCAAGCCCCTCATAGTTAGAATTATATGATGCAGAGATGCATCAGTCCAGAGGTTTTCAGAGCCTTATCATATTCTGGACTGGATGTAGGGATCTACTCCTTAGGGGGAGTGATCATGGAAGAAAGTTGTTGGAAAATAGTTGATGGCTCTTGGAACCCTTTTCCATTATTGTCAAAGGGGGAGTGTTTCTATGAGAAAATCCCTACTATATGGGGAGATTGTATGTAGTATTGTTTGGATGCAGAACTTTGGATTGATATAACTTTGGGATGATGGATTTTCCCATATGTTGACATTAATGCCAAAGGGGGAGATTGTTAGATATTGCTAATGCATGGGGAGGTTATTGAGACATTTTATATGTTTAATCACTATGTTACTAAATGGGCACTCATACTTTTATCATTTGTGTTTGTCACTGATGTCAACATATGTTTATGTGAGGAGAACAGGCTGGTTATCACAATGTACAGACACTGTACAGATGTTTTAGATGCTATGAAGTTAGATGAGAGTTCAGGAAGATTCTTTGATCTTATATCCAAGATCTTATCATGTAATGTTTCATATTGGATGAGTTATAGATGTTTTGGTGAAGACTGGTCACTAGACTGTGACAGTGAGAAATGACAGAGTTAGTCTCTGTGTTTTTGGTATATCTTCCAGATGATATGGATTCAAGGTATGCAAGCTTGAGGGATGATAGAAAAGGTACTAAAGGATGTTCATTGGTCAACACAAGGTACAAAATTCTTGGTGACATCAATTGTGGGTGTGCTCTGGAGAAGACCTATTTGGAAGCCGACTTAGGAGATGTAGCGTGTGTTTTGCTTGGCAAACATAAATTAAGGATGTCGGTCCTTAAATATTGTAATGTAATTATTGTATAATTTTTTTAGATAGTGTTTGTATCTTAGCAAGGGTTTATGTAATTATGTTGTAATTAGGAAAGGCTTATGGGCCGACCTGATCATGAGAATTGTAATAAGGTATAAATGAAAGGTCTTTTCTTTGGAAAAGACATGGATGGGAAAATGGTGATATAAAGAGGTTGTGAAAGCTACGAGCTTGTGTCTGTTGTATGTAGAGAAGAGGTTTACTGGTGTACTTAATTGGAACTGATCAAGCAAAGATAGTTTCTGTCAAACAATTTAAAAAGATTGTTTATTTCTTCATATACACTTGTGTTGCGAACAGTGAGTTCTGGAGGTGGATTTAACCTTCTTTAGGCAGTGAGCCCTCCCTTTATTCTTGACTCCTAACAAGGTCTATCCTCTAACAAGGACTATGTACTGTAATGTTTCAATAAGCTCCTAAAAGGGCTAAATCTTCTAATAAGGATACTATACTCTTAGTACATCATTTGTGGGTGCTAATTCCCACCGGGTTTTTTTACCTTTAACAGGGTTTCCCCGAGACCAAAATATTATGTTATTATGTTGGAATTCATTATGTTCATTGGATCTGATATTGTTGCTACTAAAATGTTAAATTTTAATAATCTATCATACAACTGATTCACCCCCCATCTCAGTTGTATTATGGACTATTATTCCTAACATACCTCATACACATCCCTACAAGGTCACCTAGCTAAATAAGGGATAAAATGTCTTAGTGAATGAATAAGTGTGGGTGAACTTTGTGATTGGTGAATACCAAGATAAAATGTTATGTGACATCTTTCCAATGGATGCTTGCCACTTTCTATTGGGTAGGCCATGGAAATATGACTGGGATATAGTCTACCATGGGAAAAATAATATATATACCTTCAAGAAGAATGGAGTTACCTACAAGATTTAATCACTTTTGGAAGAAGGAGCTACAAACTCAAGGGATACTAATGTTCTTTTGATGAGTGGTAAGGAGTTCTTGCATGAACTGAAGGAGGAGGAAGGAGTTGGACTAGCTATAGTTATCAAGCCCAAGGAGGAGACCAAATCTCAACAAACCACTATACCAAAAGAAGTGAGGTAGCTTTTGGACTAGTTTAGTGATATTATCAGTGAAGGTACACCAACCACTCTCCCTCCTCAAAGGGAAATCAACCACCAAATAGATTTCATACTAGCAGCATCTTTCCCTAATAAAGCAGCATACAAAATGACACTAGACTAAAACAAGGAGATTGCAAGGAAGATTCAAGAGCTACTTGATCAAGGACTAATTAGAAAGGGTATCAGTCCATGTGTTGTTCCAGTGGTCTTGGCACTAAATAAAGGAGGTAAATGGACATTATGCACTGATTTTGGGCAATAAATAGGATAACTATTAGGTATAGATTTCTTATTCCTATAATAGAAGACCTTATGAATTGTCTTGGTGGGTCTAGGTACTTCACTAAAATTGACCTTAAAAGTGGGTACCATCAAATTAGGATGGAAGAGTGGGATGAATGGAAGTCATATTTTAAAACCATAGAAGGTCTTTATGAATGGTTGTTCATGTCATTTGGGCTAAAAAATGCACCTAGTACATTCATGAGATTAATGAATGAAGTCCTAAAAGATTGCATAGGAAGGTTTGTGGTGGTATACTTAGATGATATCCTCATATTTAGTAAGACCAAGGATGAACACATGAAACACCTAGAAGTTGTCTTAAGAAGGTTGCATGAGGAGAAGCTAGCCATTAATCTAGTAAAGAGTGAATTCTTAAAGCAAGAGTTAGTCTACTTAGGCTTTGTAGTCTCCCAAGGTGATTTGAAAATGGACCCAAGAAAAGTAGAAGCCATTCTAAATTGGTCCACTCCTAAAATAGGGACTAACGTGATGATATTTCATGGGTTAGCTCAGTTGTATAGAAAGTTCATAAGAGGCTTTAGTGAGATATGTGCACCTCTACTTGATACAATAAAATGAGGAGTTAAAACTAGGTCCAAATGGACCAAGGAAGCTCATGAAGGATTTGAGAAATTGAAACAAAGGGTGGAAACACAACTCATCCTAGTCTTACCAAGCTTTGATAAGATATTCATTGTGGAATGTGATGCAAGAAACATAGCAGTGGGAGCAGTCCTTAACCAAGAAGGAAGGACAGTTGTATTTTTTAGTGAAAGGTTGAATGAATCTAAGTCAAGGTACTCTTCATATGATTTAGAACTCTATGCATTAATTCAAGATCTTAAGAAATGGAGCCACTAGATCTATTGACCAAGGAGTTTTTAGTTTATATAGATAATCAAGTACTAAGCTACATCAACACACAAGAAAATTTAAGTCATAGGCATATCAAGTGGATGGAGTTACTCCAAGCCTATACTTTTAATATTAAGCATGAGAAAGGCCTAAACAATAAGGTTTACTTAGCTGAAGGTTACTAACTGTCCAAGAGATTAAACTTCAAAGCATTGACATAGAAGGATTCAAGGAACTCTACAAGGAAGATGAAGACTTCTCAAGGGAATATAAGGTATGTGATGAATTTGAGAATCACTTTCATAGTGAATTTGATGACTACACCTTACAAAAGGGCTTGTTATTTAAGGGTAACCAACTATGTGTACCTAAGGGATCCATGAGGGAAAACCTTATACAAGAGAAGCATAATGGGAGCCATAGTGGAAATTTTGGTTTGAATAAGACATTGGACTTAGTGCAAAGGTTTTATTATTAGCCCAAGATGCCAAGAGATGTTAGGAGCTATGTGGAGTAGTGTGTAGTATCCTAAAAAGCTAAGGGCACATATTCCAATGCAAGTTTATATCAGCCTTTAGCAATCCCAACTAGACCATGGGAGTGTCTTAGCATGGATTTTATAGTAGGTCTACCAAGGACAGTTGCTGGCTTTGACAATATTTTTGTCGTGATTGATAGATTTAGTAAAATGAACCACTTTATACCTTGCAAAACAACACATGATGCCAACTACATTTCTCATCTTTTCTTCAAAGATACAGTGAGGATTCATTGCCTACCAATCAACATTGTGTCAGACAGGAATGTGAAGTTTATGGGGTGCTTTTGGAAGACCCTATGGAAGAGATTGGGTAAAAACCTTACATTTGGTTCAGCTTATCATCCTCAAATGGATTGCCAAACAAAGGTGATAAACAAAGTCCTTGGGAACCTATTGAGATGTCTCACAAAGGAGTATGGGAAAATGTGGGACCAAGTATTACCACAAGCTAAAGTTTCTTACAATGACAATGCAAATAGATCCACTGGCAAAGGTCTATTGAGGTAGTGTATGACATACACCTAAGAGGTGTGTGTGAACTTAGAGAGTTAGGTAACCAAGGAGAAGTTAGTGGTCATGCTGATGAATTTTCTTAGTCTATGCTAGAAGTCCATGAACAGGTAAGAAGGACATTGGTAGAAGCTAATCAAAAGCTTAAAACTAAGGCGGATGAAAAAAGAAAGGACTTATAGTTTGAAGTTGGAGATTGGGTGATGACACATCTCAACAAGGCTGGACTCCAAAAAGGTATACCCAATAAACTACAAATGAGAAGGGAAGGACCATGCAAAGTCTTAGCTAAATATGCTCCCAATGCATACAAGATAGGCTTACCAAAGGAGCTAGCCATATCTCTTGTTTTTAATGTCCAAGATCTGATCAAATACAGATGCCCTGATATCAAAGAAGAAGAGTACAACCTTGATGTGACTATTGATGTAAAGGACCTCATGTTACCCATACCATTGAAGCCTCAAGATGAGAAGATACTAGACTCAAGGGTCAAGAAAAAGACAAGACATGGTGTCTACATGGAACACCTCATCAAGTGGAAGCAGCAACCTAAATCAAAGGCTACTTGGGTAGCAGGAAATAGTTTTAAAAAGATGGGGGTAGTTTAGATCTCCTAACCCCTGGTGTCACTTGACTTCTAGTTGCAAGGGGAGAATGGTGTAGGAGCACCTAGGGTCTTTAGGTTACCCTAGTCTAAACTATGAGGCCTCACCTTGTGCCATCATTTCATAGTAGTTTATTTCCATCCTATGACTATCATGTTGACACTATTTTATCATGTTGGACTATTAGGATGAAGACATTATATTTTGATACTATGCGATGACCTATGATTATGTGGATGATGATTTAGGACTTATTTTTGTGCTTCGATTTTAGGTACTAATTATAGTATTTGATGTCATCTTTAATTAGAATATGATGCTTTAATTTTATGCTTACGCAAGAAAAGCTTATTTGAAATGATCATGGTTAATATGTTAGGTTAATTAATATGTCATTTTGTTCTTGGATTAATATGCTTTGAATTTAGGAAAGTTATTATTGGAAATTATACGATTATCATGTGATGTAGTTACAATTTTATAATGTGCATGAGTGTGATTATTGTGATTTATTTTATATGTATATGTTATTTTACCTTTCATGAGCTACTGATATTTTGTCAAGTGTGCAGGTAAGACCATGGATTAAATAAGGGGAAATTAAAGATGGATGCATGTGAAAATCTTGTTAAGCCAAGGTTATCTCCAAGGGGAGAAATAACCTCATTGTGATGTTTATTGTTGTAAAGTAATGCTTGACTGTATTATTTAATTGTGTTTATTTTTATTTTTAAAATTATGTCTACTTGGCATGCCATGTGTGTAGTTCAATGTGTTATACCCTTTTTGTGGTGTCAATTGACACGTGTTATGAGTTGGCATGGCCAAGTGCATGGCATATGAGTTGTCTTCCACCTTTGAGTCATCTTGTAGAATCAGAAGGTTAGGTATCTTGGTTGTTGAGCCTTGAGTGGGAATCTTTTTCAAATTTTTGTGAGTCAACTCTTAGTGGACTTTTGAGCAGGAAAAATGAATCCAAAGGGTTAGTTAAAGTTAAAAATAGATGACCTCATAGGTGTACTTTGGGTTGGGGTCAAATTTTGACCAATGAGATGATTTTAGACCATTTTTGCCTCTTCAAAAGATGCCTTTTTGAAAGGTGATGAATTTGGGATGTGTGCCAAGTTTTCCTCTTTTTTCAATTTTGAATTTCCCTCTTATTGAGAGATAACCCTAGGTGAGTATACCCAATCATCTTTGAGGTTAGGTAGGGTTTTATTTTTTAGTGGGATGGAAAGGAATTTGGTATGTTGATTTCCCACTCTCCAATTTTGGATACTTTTAGTGCACTTAGCAGATTTTGGTGGACTTAGCAAGGAAGTAAGCCTTGTAGGAAAAGGAAGCTCTTCTCAACCTTCTTTGACTTAGCTTAGAGTGAGGTTGGTGGTTTTGGTCATGGAAGACTCTTTCTTTTGTTGAATGTAATATGTATATTTTTCTTGTTATGTATTTGTGAAGTTTTGTGAAGCTTCAAGCTTGTTTTCATGGCTTCCTTGTTATGTATATTTGTTGGTTTTTCTTTTAGTGTTTGTATTTTTTGGGTGTGCAAGGCCAAACTCACCCTTGTGAAGGAAGAAAGTCTTGATGGGTGAAGGGCTTAAGTTGGTGATTCCCATATACTGTAGAGTCCTTCCTCAAGGAGGAAGGGGATGAGGCATGGATGTATGGGTTTCATATTGCCATTCTTGTAGTATTCTATTTTGGGGGTCATAAGGGTTGTATTTTGTGGAAGGAAATGGAAAGGTTGGTATTTTTTGTTTTCGCCTTGTGAAGGCAATGGTTATGGATTCCTAGCTTTGTTGAAGGCATTTTTTTTTTATTTTGAATGACTTCTCCTATTTGATTACTTTCAACCTTCACCCTTTTTATGGGTCCAAGGTGTTAGGAATAAGGTGTCTCAACCTTGGATAATTCTTATTCTTATTATTTGTTTTGTAAATGTATTTTTTTGCAAATAATGTAATTAAGTGTGAGTGTACATGTCTAGTTGGCATGTTGATGTGTCACTCCACTTGTATGTTGACTAGAATGGTCAACCATGGCCTACATGGATTTAGGCACCCACTTTGTGATAGAGATATATTGCCTTGTGTCAGCATTTTGGACATTATGTAAGGAGATCATAACTGACAGAGTTATGACGGATTTCTATGATGCATAAGAGCTATTTAAGGAATGTGCTATGATAGGTGTAAGAGCATCTTATGACTTGGGCCTATTTGGGTGCCCAAGAAGAAGTGGTTGGTGTGTGTAAGAGAATATGCCAAAACTAGGTTAGTATGATAGATTCTCTTACACTTCTCTTGTGACCATTATTTTTGGCAGATTCTATGACAAGCTGTCATAGTCTATTCTAGGGATGGACACCTATTCTTGGGATTGCATGTAACAGCTGGTTACATGTGGCTTTGTGCATGGGTCTTGGTGGTTGGATGCCAAACTCCTTTTTTGGGTATTTGTTGGGTCCTGAGGAACCTATATATATGGTGCTTCTTCTATGGGAGAAATATAAGTTTTACTAGTCTCTCATCTCCTAAAAGAACTTGCATTGCAAGTGTGTTATAGTCTTTGTGTTGAAGATAATACATTGTGTAGGTTTTGGAGGGGTGAGGTTGTTTTACTGAAAGGTTTTTTCCCACCGGCATATCTTTGTGTTTATGTGTTTCAATCTTCTCTATCTATTTTCTGTATGTATGGTATATGCTGCAATATTATTGTTAAGTAACTTAACGAATCTGAAATTGTAAGGATTTAAATAGAATTTGCACAATACTTTCCTTTAGAGATTAGTGTAAGAATTTGTTTCCGCACCTAAGTTTCCTTACAAGTGGTATCAAAGCCTGATCAACTTTTGATCCTAGTTGTTGGGTAGGGTTTTTTGAGCTAATCTCAAGTTGAGTGGGATTTTTGTGCAAAGCATTCTGAATCTTATTTGTAGATTGAGATGGTGAGTTCCTCATACAGTAGAATGGAGGTGAAGAAATTTAATGGCACTAATTTTGAGTTGTGAAAACTCAAGATGGAAGACATGCTTGAAGACTGTGATCTATGGGAGGCTACTTCACTTGATGTGAAACCTGCAATGATATTGCAAGTGGATTGGGAGATCAAGGATTGGAAGGCTAAGGTTCTCATCAAACTCTGTCTAGCAGATGTCATTCTTCTGAATGTTCTTGATGAGACTACTGCAAATTATTTGTGGAAATGACTTGGGTCTGTGTATCAGGCCAAATCTCTGGTGAATAAGTTGTTCCTGAGAAAGAATTTGTATTCTTTAAGAATGGAGGAAGGTGGATTCGTAACTGATCATCTCAACGCATTCAATTTATTGATTACATAGTTGGCATCATCTGGTGCCAAGATCAAGGAGGAGGATCATTGTATGACCCTGCTTTGTTCCTTGCTGGATTCATGGGACCACCTTGTGATGGCTCTCGGAAGTACTATAGTCACATTTCATATGGATGATGTGGTGTCTTCACTGCTATCTAAGGAGATGCAAAGAAAGACTTTGAATTCATCTAAGGAAGCCCTTGTTGTTCGAGGGAGATCCAATGATAGAGGAAAGTAGAATGACAACAAGTCAAAGAAGGGTAGATCTAAATCCCATGGGAGTTCTAAGACTCTTGGAAAGTCCAAGGCAAAATATTGGAACTGTGATAAAATTGAGCACTTCTGAAGGGACTGCAAAGAACCGAAGAAGAAGAAGAAAGGCTCAGATTCAGCTTCCAAAAAATCTCAAGAAGATGGAGATGCTTTTATAGCAGCTTCGGCAGCCCATGCATCTGATGATGTGTGGTTGGTAGACTTGGGTGCTTCTTTTCACATGACCTCTCATCGAAACTGGTTCTCAAAATATGACAAGTTCGATGGTGGAAAGGTGTACTTGGGTGATGATTCTCACCTAAAGATAGTTGGACATGGAAGGGTCACTATCAGATTTCCTAATGGACAAGTAAAGGGAATCAACAGAGTTATGCACATTCTAGGTTTGGCATGAAACCTATTATCTGTAAGTATGTTGAATGATGTAGGTGTGTAAGTTGTCTTTTTGAAAGATGGATGCAAGATGATGAGAGGTTTGATGCATTGCTCAGTGCAATAGTTCTTCTATTTCAAAGAAGAGAGTGGCTATCACTTCATCCCCACCATCTGAACAAGTAGTAAAGAATACTGTGGCAATGGATTTTGATGGCAGTGCAGTAAGTGTACCTAAGGGTGCAAACACTTTGGAAGGAAAGCTTCCTGCAGAAAAGATGATGTTGTGGCATATGAGATTTGGCCACATTGGTGAGAAGGGTCTTAGGACCCTTAAGAATAAAAACCTCATTGAGGGGTTAAATGATTGCAATCTTGAGTTTGACTTTTGTGAACACTGTGTCTATGGTAAACAAAATCATGTTCAGTTTTACTGTAGTTCTCACAAATCTTCTGATGTTTTGGATCTTATTCATTTTGATGTATTTGGTCCTATAAAAATTCCTTCAATCTCCAAGTCTATATTTTTTGTATCTTTCATAGATGATTACAGTAGAAGGACTTGAATTTATTTCCTTAAAATTAAGACACAAGTCTTTAGTCGGATCAAGGAATTTAAAGCCCTTGTAGAGAATCAGACTAGTAAGAAGATTAAGTGTGTGAGAACTAATAATGGTGGTGAGTTTTGCTCATCAGAGTTTGAACAATTCTGTAAAGAATGAGGTATCAAGAGGCATAAGACAACTCCTTATACCCCACAGCAAAATGGAGTTGCAGAGAGAATGAACTGTGTGTGTGTGTGTGAAAATTGTACTTGATCTGCAGACACAACACTTCAGTAAAACATTAGAGGTTAGCTATAATCAAAATCATGCAAAATTGAAATTTAATCTAACCAAGTGATCTACTACTTCTAATAGGTGTGAGATTGATGTTCTCAGATTGTAATCGAGATCAGTGACCTAGATGACACCTAAACGAAGGATTTGAATGCAAAACTGATATGAAATATGAATGCAATTAATCTTCTTCTTTTTTATAGATATTTTCTATGCAATGATATGATAAACTTATATGAATCTATGCTAATATGAAAACTAATATGCTATGATATGCTAAATGATCTAACAATGATATGAAAAACAATCTAAATGAATGTAAAAAAAACAAATTGATCTCACAATAGCCTTGATTCGCAATAAGCTTTGATTCTCTAAATTCCAATTCTCCAAAATAGTTGTGCAATTCGTAGACGACTTTGGCAAAGTAAGCTTGCAAAATTATGAGATGATTTGAGATGAGCTGAAGCCTTAATTTATAGAAATCCAGGGCCTTAGAGGTGCATGGATAAAAGCCATAAATCACTCAAATAACTTAGCTTGATTTTTGAGTTATCTGATAATAAAGATAATTTAATTCACAAAAACATGCAAATCATGCAAAACTAGCTTTTTAACTCAAATTAGAGTTTAGATCAACTTTTTGAACTCCAAAAGGATGTTGAGTTCTAAAAAGTCAACACTTTGCATTGATTTTCTAATTTGAAGTTTAACTACTATTTGATTGTGCACATGGATAATTATGAATTAATAAATAAATAAAGTGATTTATTCTCAACTTAACTGATTTTAAAAATAAAACAATTGATTTATGGGTTAATCAATTATTTTTTCAAACTTTTATTCTAAAAATAATATTATTAAATATGACAACTTGCTTTAATTAATTAAATAATAATTTAATCAATTAATGATAGGAATTTTGATTTATTGTCAAAATTAAATAATAATAATTAGGAATAAATATAATTAAATTCAATTAAATAATTAAGTGGCAGTATTAAATCTAATTAATTAAATATGAAAATATTCAATTAATCAAACTTAGGATAAATGGGATTTATCGCCAAATAATCATTAAATTAAAGATAATTATGGTGATTAGGAATATTACTAGGAATATTCCCCAATGCAGAATTTAAGATAATCAATTATGATTCAATGATGTTTAGATGTGCCTTAGATTAGGACTTTGATGTTGATTTCATTCGATTTGTAGATGTAGGAGGTTAATGAACTTATAGCCCATTTTTGGGGTATTACATTTTGCCCCTCTTTGAATTACTGTGCGAAGCGTAGTGGTTCAAAGATAGTCTGTGTTTGATAGAGATATGAAACTCGAAATTGATAATTGATATGAGACAGAAGCTGATTGATATTGATTTGATATGAAGATAATAGGTCCTGAATGACCAAAGATAATGTTCACTGTAGCAGTGATGAATCGAGGATTGCGAAAAAAAGTGTCAAAATGCCTGATTCCAAACCTTATGATTGCAAAGAAGTGAGTGAGCGGTTCTAGACTCGATTGTCTTAGCAAAACTAGTAGGTATCACATCCGAACCCTTTAGTTGCCAAAGAAAACCAAGGAAAAAACACTATCATCTGATGGTTGCAAAAGCTGATATAGTTTACAAGATTAGGAGAATACCAGATTGATATGGATCTCGATGAATCTGATATGCCCCAAGTGATGATAGATTTGCCCCAAGCAATGAGGACTTTTGATGAATCAGTAACTAGACATGGTTGTTGTCTTGATTACTGAGGAAGATATGATTTTAGTAAAGATATGATTTCAAATTAGATTATAGACTTTGAATGATGTGCAATACCATGCCCCCTTCAGGATTAAAATTGAAATTTGACAAGAAAAGTTAGGGTTGAGAGTTTAGAAGCATGTTAATTGATTTGAGAAATAGTTAAACACATCCGAGAATGCATTCTACATCATTTGGAGGTCCAAAAGACCAAGTTTGACTAGGCTAAACCATGAGTTGACCATAGTTGAAATTTTGATAGTTTGATGTAAGATAATCAGTTAAGTTGAATACTAGATTTTTATGATGATTGAAGCTTGATTATGCAAGTAGTTAATAATATGAATGATTTTAGATTTTGATTTTGATCCCGAAAAAGGATTCTACTTGTTGTTTCGTTGGAGGAACCTTTGTGTGAGATTCAGCTCTTGTTAGATTTGAAGATGTGAGTGGAGAATTGTTTAAGCATTGAAGTTCATTTAGCCATTGTGAGATCATGCAACATGCAAAATGCAAAGAGACATGTAAAATGAAATGCAAACTAAGACCTAGGACCTAGTCACTGATCATGTGTCGATTTGTTATCATCATTGAACTTTTAGGTAACTGGATAAATCAATACAATGCCCACTAGCTATGAAACCATGGACATATGAATATCGATTTGTAACGCTCAAGAACCAATACAACACCCAGTGGTCCAAAACAACCATGGACATATGAATATTGGTTTTGTTTTCGGAATGTCAGATTAGATATAAGCACCAACGCACAAGTGCCAGGATGACCTGAATATCACATCCATTTTGATATAGCAATTTGTATAAGCATCAAAACATAAACATCGTGATGACCTGAATATGCCTTGTGTTGCAAACACATCAAACAATCAAGAGATCATTCCAATGTGAATTACCCGTAGTGACCCTTTATCATTCACATCCTTAGGTAAGATCACATTTCACAGTAGGAGAAAGAACTCACTCAAAAAGACAATAGTTAGACCAAACTTCCTTGAATTTTCTAGGTATCAATGGTTGAGGTACACATGGCCATCCAATTTGAGATAGAGGCTCTTATAGTCGGACACCATTTCAATCCAGAATTTCTAAAGTTGTTAGATTTTCACATACAAGAAGAAAATAAAGAAAAGATTATGCCCCTAGTCATCACTCTCTAAATCCTATAAAGGACATCACCAAAGAGCTCAAAGGGACACAATATGCAAAAATCTCAATGTGAATCAGTAAGCATACAAGGAGATAAAAGCATGAAAAGCACAGATTATTTCCAGTTTGTTGTTGATTGCATTGTTGTAGATGCAAAATCCTTTCTGGGGACAAGACTGACTGACTCAAATATAGCTTCAAAGGACTCTAACTGGATATGACATGTCTAAAGTATACTGGAGACCATAGGATATGACATTGATTGCCCCCAAGTTTGAACATTGATAGGATACAGATGCTTGAGCTGATTGGGGTACAAACTGACTTATTGAAAACAAACTGGGAGATATGTACAAACTAAAGCAAGACTGAAAGCTGGGAAAGACCAAGATTGCACTGATAGATGGAGCATTTTGAACAAGTGGCACTTGTTTGCCGGGTTTTCACCATCTTGGCAGAGATTTTATTTTTTCTACCAAGGCGCCTATTTCCAGGTTTTCACTAAGGCACTTTTTCTTTTTTTTTTCTTTTTTTGTGTATTTTTTATTTTTCAATTTTTTTGAATTTTTGATATTTTCTAATTTTTTTGTGAATCATCAAGGCATCTATTGCTAGGTTTTCACCAAGATGTTCATTTTTTTAGGACTTTTTCTAATTTTAAAGATTTTTTCAAGACATTTTAGCATAGACGGAATGCCTTAGGCATAGAATTTCTTCAGATGGAGAATGTTGATTGGTTCTCAGAGCTATTCTCCTTCATTCATTGAGAGTTGATAGGCACCAGAGCCAAAAGTAGCAGTGATTACAAAGGGACCCAGCCAATTGGGTTTGAACTTCCCCTTGCATTCGTGATGTGATTGATTTTTAGGATTTTCTCTCAAGACTAGATCACCAACCTGAAATTCTCTGTGTCTGACTTTCTTGTTGTAGCCTCTAGACATTCTCTTCTAATATACTCTGAGATGATCATACATTGCTTATTTGCGCTCATCTAGTAGTTCAAGTTCTTGCAACCTACACACTCTATAGTCATCATCAGTTACTAGACCATGCATTCTGATTCATAGTGATGGGATTTCAACCTCAATAGGTAGTACCACCTCAGACCCATAAACTAAAGTGAAAGGTGTAGCCCTAGTAGGTGTTCTAATACTTGTTTTGATACTAGTTCTGATACTGGTTTTGATACTAGTTCTGATACTTGTTCTAATACTTGGTATACTTGATAGCATCTTTTTCCATTGCAAACTCCCAAGCAAGATCATATCGTGCAGTCCCAATCTCTAGCAAGGTGGAGAACAAGAGGGATTGGCAAGCTGGTGGAAGAGATGGAAAACAAGAGAATGAAGGAGAATGAAGGGGAGAAATCCTCAAGGGAAAACTCCTCAAGAATACCCAAGCTAGGGAAAATTGTCATGTAAACCACATTTGGATAAACAATGAAAGGCCAACATAGGATAAGTCACAAAATCATAATGCCAAAGAAGGAAAGGATGTAGTCCAAAGAAGTAGACATGTCAAGAGGCTTCATAGCATCATGTATTACTCTTTCTCTTTTCTTTAGATCAAGACCAAAGGGGAAAAGCATAGTGATAGGAAAAAATGAATGGAGAAGATAAATATAAAGGCTAAATAGGAAGGAATGAAAGCAGGATCATCATAAGACAACTCACAAAATAGCCAAATGTTCATGTATAGATCAACATTGTCAAGATCAAAGAGAGAAGATGAAATGGATGAAATATGTAGAAGAACTATGCATGATGCCTGATTGCCAGGTTTTCATCACGGTACTTATCCAAGGCACCACAAGGGAGTGGTTTTCACCATAGGATGAATTTGTTTCTCTTTACTTTTGCTACCAAGGTGCTTGTTTCTAGGTTTTCACCAAGGCACATTTTCAATTTTTTTTTATTTTTCTTTTTCTTTTTCAAATTTTCTCTTTTTTGAAAGAAGGCAAGCTTCTTAGATAATGCTCCTTGAAAAGATAAACTATGATATGCCAAGGATTCAAAATGATATGCTCAAAGATGTTGATAGGGAAAGGAAGATGGAAGAGGAAAAAAAATTTTCAAATTTTCTCTTTTTTGAAAGAAGGCAAGCTTCTTAGATAATGCTCCTTGAAAAGATAAACCATGATATGCCAAGGATTCAAAATGATATGCTCAAAGATGTTGATAGGGAAAGGAAGATGGAAGAGAAAAATAGAGGATAAAATTTTACGTAAAGAAAGTAAGGTTGGAAGATAGGAGGAATAGGCAAATGAGGAAAAAGATAGAAGGTAGAAGGATAATGAATGGAAGGATTGTGAAAGGCTGGATGGAAAGGAAGGCAAGATCAACATCAACACACACCTTGAAGGGTGGGGAGAGGATGGAGGAAATGTGAATGAAGGAATACGTGAAGGAATATGGTGAATGGATAGCAGAGGTTGTGGTTTAGGCGCATGGAATGGAAGGATGTTTCTGGAGGAAGATGAAGTGGAAGCCTTTGGAAGCTTGAATGTCAACTTCACTTTTTGCTCAACACCAGACTCTTTCAAGAGAGACTTTGAAATCCATATAGTTGTAGGCTTTTCATTTCTTTTTGATGATCTAGAAAGAATATCTTTAATCATGGATTTTGGAACCCATACTTGTCTTGTAGTTTTTTTCTTAGATATAGCTTTTGACTTTATGCCTCCATGTCATTTAGAGGAGACATGGTGATCTTCTCTTTTTGATGGATTCTTGTATTGCTTCTTTTTCTTGTATTGAACATTCAAGTCACATCCAAAAGACTTGGGACTCATGGAAGAAGGAGGATATGACTGGTTTAGATGGGTGGGTGGATGAAAAGGATTCAAGGGTATGCATCTATGTTGATCTTGAGGAAAGATAGGAGATGGAGGTATGTAAATACCCAAGATGGATGGCGAATTAGGAGAGTTAGGAGGGGAAAGTGAAGGGACATAAGGACCCAAGATGGAAGGCAGATGTGAAGCCCTTAGTAGTGGTGGAAGAGGTCCATGGATGGAAGTGGAAGATGCAAAAGGATAATCAACAAGGTCATTAGCATCTATATGACAACCAAGGACATTAGGATTTTCAATAGAATCATGGACATCATGAATATGAGCACCTTCTTTGATTGTATTTCTCAAAGCTTGCAAAGACTTAGGAAGAGTAGAAAGTGGAAATGAACATGGAGTGGTAGAATAAGAAGATGGAAGACTTTGATCTTGACAAGGATTTTTGGATAGCATAAGTGCATAATTTTTCTCTTGATTTTCAATAGGCTTAACATTGGAAGTAACAACACCATTTTTACCAACCTTAATGGAAGTATCATCTTTGGAAAGTGCAAGTGTAGTAAGGTTATTTTGATTGTCAATAAGCTCAATGGTGTAAGTAGTAGCTTGATCTTGCTTAGGAGAAGACTTAAGACATGGTGGAATGCATGAAAAAGGGTGTACAGGATCAAAAGAACCATGAAGTGGATAAGAGACATTGGGAAAAGGAGTGGATGACATGGAGGGTTCTTGATCTTGATCTTTCTTTATATTCTTTTCTTCATCATTTTTAGAGTCCTCTTGACATGGAGCCACTTCTAAGGACAAGGAAGAATGTTGGGATTGTATGGATGACTTTGGAAGAGATGGTGGAGGACTAGCTGAAGTAGGGATTATAGCATATGAAGGCTTAGGCTCTTTAGGTTTATCATTATTGAAAGTATTTTTAGCCAAGTGAAGGTTAGCTTGAGTTTCTTTAAGAGGTAGCCCTAGAGGATAACTATAGGGAATCATATGAAAATTATCAAGACTTTCATTGGATGAAGGTTCTATGAAAGATTTGAAAGACTCGAAAGCTTTAGGAAGTGTATGGTTATTGGAGGAAGTAGGGGATGGAAGGGAACCATCACAAGACAAAGGTACAACATTAAAATGATCTTGCTTGAGAGTGTAATTTTTATTTTCAGCCTGAGAGTTCTTAGAGGAGAGATCCTTATAGTATTGACATTTCAAATCAGCACGGTACATTTTATATTCCTCAATAGAAGTAGATGTATCATCTAGATATTGTCCACAAAAGCCATCAAATTCTCTTTCAAAATTAGAATCATATGGATCACCATCACGATCTATCCAACGTGATGGCCCATTTGTAGTAAGTAGGAGCACACGATGAGGAGGACTCTTAGGAACAGAGGTGTCATAGGTATCATTACATTGTCTGTTGTCATAGTCATCATAGTCTCCAAAGCTGGATGTGTCACTCTCCATGGAAGAGGTATCATAAGGGTTATCACATTGCTCAAATTCTATCTGGAGGCATGGTGACATGTACAAGTCTTTATCAAATGGAAAAGAGTATAGAGATTCCATGGAGAACTCTTTAGGTTCCTTTTCTTTCTCAAGTTTGTTAAGTTTGACTTGCATAGCATGGATCTATTTCATCATAGCTGAGATGAGAATTTCTTCCTCATGTGTACTAATTCTTTGAGACATGTGTACTACCTCTCAATAGCTACTGCTCTATTCCTGACACAGTGATTTGTTTGACAGATTCTGGAACTAGGCTGAAAAAGCTAAGTATTTGGCAATTCTGAATATTTTCTAACAACTTTTCAAAATTTTCCCAAACAACACTCTGCAGACTCGTACGACAGTGGGTATACTATGAAACAATAGTTGAAAAACTCGCACGATAGTTGGTAGCTAATCATACGACAATTGAAAATTTCATACGACAGTTGCAAGATTTTGACTTTGAGAATTTGCTGGCATGAAAACTTGTATGACACTGGGTACTCAATCATACGACAGATGGGCTGTAATGAAATGACACTTTGAGAAAACTCGTATGACTTTATGACCTCATGAGATGACTTTTGACTCCAGAAAAGAATTTTACTTCAGATTTTGCAAATTTTGAGTTTTCAGATTCGGATTATTTGCAAATTTCAATGTCTAGATTTGAGGATTGTAATAGATTTGTCCATTTTCAATAACCAGATAGATAAAAAAAGCATTCAAAATAGCAAGCAAGTGATTTAAAGTATGTCTGAAAATAATGAACAAAGGCAAAAGAAACCTTGCCCATGAACAATTAAGTGACTTATTCATTCTAATCCTCAAAAGTGCTAATTGTGTATGTTCCAAAAATGTTTTGCAATAATGCACATATACCCTATAAAATAAAAATTTGGCCTCACTACGATTTTTAGTAATGGTTTGACTCTGCAACTTTTATGATCCAAAGGGGTGAACTCCAATCCCAGCACACCAGGGTTTTGACACAGTCTAAGAACTTAATCTTCAGGAGCTGCTAGGGAGATTTGACAACCCAACAATGAACCATACCCATGGAGATTTCTTCCACAAGCACATTCATATAGCGGCTGTCACTACCACGGTGAAAATGGCTATTACCGCTCGAGGTTCCATCAATGCCATTTTCCCTATGAAAGGATTGTCTGCTATGGTTAACCCTCTCTAAAGGTGACTCACAGTATGATACCACAAGGGGACTTGGCTCCAAATCCAAGGTTTTGATGTCTCTTCACTTTTAACCCAAACAAAGCAAGTAGATTAATCCGACACGCTAAGACAAAGTTTTTCTTCACCAAGGTCTATGATGTCAACTCCACATGATCTATCAACCTCTCCAGGGAGAGAATGTATCAATCAATAAGAGAAGGTGCACTAACCAATTTTGATTCACCAAAGCTCATGATGTCAACCCCATGTGATCTATCAACCTCTCCTGGGAGAGAATGTATCGATCAATAAGAGAAGATGCACTAACTGAGTTGAATGTGAAACGCACTAAGTGTCCTCCCTACCTACAAGGATTCTTTCATCAAGAAGGATTTCACTGGAAATCCAATCTCTCAAGGATCACGAATAGTGTTCATAGGGCCTAATTACTATGTGAGTACAGATATATGTTTCCAAAAGAAAATCAACCAAAAGTACCCAAAAAGCAGAAAGAGGAACACTTAACACTTAAAGTGAATATGAGATGATTCCACAAGGTGGAACACTTAACACCTCACACAAGCTGAAAATGAGTCCCCAACTTAGAAAATAAGTGAGTTCCTAAAAACACAAAAGGGTTGCCTGGTGGAACAATTAATGTTTCTCTCCTGTAGACCCCTCCCCTTTATGGCACTGAGATTGCAACCATGAGGTGGAATGAGGAACCAGTGGATTAGCAAGTCCAATAACCCAAGATAGCAATCAAGATCAATCACAAGTATCTGAGACTACTTAATGAATCCTTAAGGGGTCACAACCTAGTATCAATTATGCAAGTGTGTAAAACAAAAGCATGAAAAGAATCACCCAAGCCAAACACATAAGAGATTTATTTTAAGTCTAAATTGAAATGTTATTAGATGAAAGAGAATACCTGGGATCCTCACAATGTGCTTAGTAGATTTTACCTAATTTTTAGCAATTCTTGTTGAGCTTTTCCATGCAAGCAAGTGACGAACTCTCCAACAAGCAAACAAGCAAACAAGATATGCAACATATATTCAACTTATGAAAACCATAGGGTTAGCTCTAAAAATAAATTATTATCAGCAATAATAACCATCAATTAACCCAAATGACAACCCATATCATTCATTGAACCATGTAAAAAAAATAAGTGCATACCCATCACAAAAAAAAAAATTTTGCTGCATTTGACCTAGTCAACAAGATCTGATTTTTTTTTTATGATTTTGGCCACAAAAATAGAAATTCAAAATAGAGACCCCTACTAAAAAATAGAGATCTTTCCAAAAATGTAAAAATTTTAGAAAAATCTCTTCATTTGTGTGCTAGAGACCCATTTTATCAAAATAGACCAGTTTTTGTAAATTGACTATTGGAGCTATTATATTGCATTCAAATTTAAAACACAAAAAATGGACCCCCAATATAATTTAAAGAGATTTCTGAAAATATAAAAATTTCCAAAAAATATGATGATTTGCGTCAGATATTAATTTTTTCTGGAATTTCAAGAAATAATTATTAAAAATTTAAAACATCTTAGAAAATTCTGAATTTTTTACTATAGCTTCTTTGATATGTGTGCAACTTGAAAAAAAAATTTCAGTCAAAATTCCAAGCCGTTTGATTGATAAAATTAAATCTTTGAAACTTTAGAGTTTTAGCTCCCCAAAAAAATTAAAACTAGCATATAAAGGTGAGTTGCCCCACGGTGGGCGCCAGAGATGTGTGTGTGAAAATTGTACCTGATCTGTAGATACAACACTTCAGTAAAATATTAGAGGTTAGCTATAATCAAAATCATGCAAAATTGAAATCTAATCTAACCAACCGATCTACTGCCTTCTAATAGGTGTGAGATTGATGTTCTCAGATTGTAATCGAGATCAGTGACCTAGATGACACCTAAATGAAGGATTTGAATGCAAAACTGATATGAAATATGAATGCAATTAATCTTTTTTTTTTTTATAGATATTTTCTATGCAATGATATGATAAACTGATATGAATCTATGCTAATATGAAAACTAATATGCTATGATATGCTAAATGATCTAACAATGATATGAAAAATAATCTAAATGAATGTAAAAAAAACAAATTGATCTCACAATAGCCTTGATTCGCAATAAGCTTTCATTCTCCAAATTCCAATTCTCCAAAATAGTTGTGCAATTCATAGACGACTTTGGCAAAGTAAGCTTGCAAAATTATGAGATGATTTGAGATGAGCTGAAGCCTTAATTTATAGAAATCCATGGCTTTAGAGGTGCGTGGATAAAATTCATAAATCACTCAAATAACTTAGCTTGATTTTTGAGTTATCTGATAATAAAGATAATTTAATTCATAAAACATGCAAATCATGCAAAAATAGCTTTTTAACTCAAATTAGAGTTTAGATCAACTTTTTGAACTCCAAAAGGATGTTGAGTTCTAAAAAGTCAACACTTTGCATTGATTTTCTGATTTGGAGTTTAACTGCTCTTTGATTGTGCACATGGATAATTATGAATTAATAAATAAATAAAGTGATTTATTCTCAACTTAACTGATTTTAAAAATAAAACAATTGATTTATGGGTTAATCAATTATTTTTTCAAACTTTTATTCCAAAAATAATATTATTAAATATGACAACTTGCTTTAATTAATTAAATAAGAATTTAATCAATTAATGATAGGAATTTTGATTTATTGTCAAAATTAAATAATAATAATTAGGAATAAATATAATTAAATTCAATTAAATATTTAAGTGGCAGTATTAAATCTAATTAATTAAATATGAAAATATTCAATTAATCAAACTTAGGATAAATAGGATTTATCGCCAAATAATCATTAAATTAAAGATAATTATGATGATTAGGAATATTACTAGGAATATTCCCCGATGCAAAATTTAAGATAATCAATTATGATTCGATGATGTTTAGATGTGCCTTAGATTAGGACTTCAATGTTGATTTTGTTCGATTTGTAGATGTAGGAGGTTAATGAACTTATATCCCATTTTTGGGGTATTACAAACAGAACACTGATGGAGAAGCCTAGGAGTATGCTTAGTGGAGCTGGTTTAGAACAAAGATTTTGGGCCAAAGCTGTGGCAACTGCTTACTATCTGGTTAATAGATCTCCTACATCAACTCTTGTTGGTAAGACACCCATGGAGGTGTGGTCTAGTAAGAAGCCTTCAATTAGACATCTTCATGTTTTTTGTTGTGAAGCTTATGCACATGTTCCAAAGGAGAAAAGATCTAAGTTGGAAAACAAAGCTGTCAAATGTATTTTCATCGGATATAGTGTTGGTTTGAAAGGATACAAGCTTTGGGATCCTATGACTAGTAAGGTGTTGTATAGTAGAAATGTTATTTTCAGAGAGCTAACATCTTCTCCTATTGTGCTACAACTAGATGAAAAAGAAAGGAAAAAAGATGTTGTTCAATTGCCTCCTACCCCTGAGAAGACTGAATGGAGGGACCATGTTGGGTCTAATGATGAGGAGAGCTCTAGTAGCTCTGATAGTTTAGAAGAAGAGGAAGAACAACCTCAACCTCATCCCTTGAGGAGATCCACGAGAGAAAGAAAGAAACCAGAAAGGTTTGGTTATTCTATGTTAGATTCTAGTTTTGCCTTTGCTTTGATTACTGACACTAATGAGCCTAGATCTGTGAAAGAGGCTTTGGGCATGGAAGATGTAGGTTCCTGGATTGAGGCTATGGATGATAAGATGGCTTCATTGGAGAAAAACAAAACTTGGGACCTTGTACCTTTTCCTAAAGGGAGAAATTTTTTTGGTTGTAAATGGGTTTTCAAGAAGAAATTCTATGCAGATGGCAGTTTTGAAAGGTACAAAGCTAGATTAGTTGCAAAGGGGTATCCACAGGTAGAGGGAATAGATTATGGTGAAATATTCTCTCCTATTGCAAAGTTGACATCCATTAGATTTATGTTATCTCTTGCTACATCATATGATTTAGAGATAGAACAGATGGATGTGAAGACAACTTTCCTTCATGGTGATTTGGAGGAAGAGATTTATATGTCATAGCCTGAGCACTACATTGTTAAAGGTAAAGAATCCTTAGTTTGTAGATTAAAGAAATCTCTATATGGTTTGAAGCAATCTTCTAGAATGTGGTACCTTAAGTTTGATGCCTTTGTGTTGTCAATTGGATTTGTAAGATCAAAATCAGATCATTGTGTTTATTTTAGAGTTGAAAATGATCGCCTTCTTATTGTTGCATTATATGTTGATGATATATTGCTGTTTGGGAAGGGTAAGGGTATGATTTCTGATTTTAAATCTCAGTTGTCAGTACAGTTTGAGATGAAAGATCTTGGGGTAGCTAGGTACATCTTGGGTATGGAAATCAGTAGAGATAGGTCTAACAGAAAACTTTGGTTGAGTTAGAGTAAGTATGTGAAGTCTATGTTGGATAGGTTCAGCATGGCAGATTGTAGACCACTTTGTGTTACTGTTTCTATGGGAACAAAGTTATATGTAGATGATTGTCCAAAATATCCTAGCGAGGTGGAGGACATGAATAGAGTACCTTATGCTAGTGCAGTTGGCATTCTTATGTATGCTATGGTTTGTACTAGACCAAACATTGCCCAAGTAGTGGGAGTCCTAAGTCAACTTATGGCTAACCCTGGACAGGTACATTGGGATGTAGTTAAGCGAGTATTTAGATATTTGAGGGGTACATCAGATTACTCCATATGTTATCATGGTAACTCTTCTAGATCTCCGCATTCAGTTTGTATTCATGGGTTTGTGGATTCATATTGGGTAGGTGATATTGATAGCAGGAGATCCACCAGTGCTTATGTGTTCACTATGTTTGGTGGTGCCATTAGTTGGATGAGTAAGCAACAACCTGTGGTTGCTTTGTCCACTACAGAAGCTGAGTACATGGCTACTACTCATGCTTGTAAGGAAGCCATTTGGCTTAGGAGATTGTGTTCTGATGTTGGTGTTGATGCAAAATAGATTACTATTTGGTGTGACAGTCAGAGCATAATTTTCCTTGCAAAGAATCCAACTTTCCATGCCAGAATGAAGCACATTGATGTACAGTTTCACTTTGTGAGAGATATGGTTGAAGATGGAAAGGTAAATTTGGAGAAGGTAGATACTGTGAAGAATGTTGCAGATGCATTAATGAAATCAGTGGGCACTGAGAAGTTTAGATGGTGTTCGGAGTCTATACACCTTTTGGCCTATAGCGGTTAGTTCCTGTTATGTTCCTGTTGCTCTTACAAGGTGTTCAACAAGTGGGAGTATGTTAGGAATAAGGTGTCTCAACCTTGGATAATTCTTGTTCTTATTATTTGTTTTGTAAATGTATTTTTTTGCAAATAATATAATTAAGTGAGTGTACATGTCTAGTTGGCATGTTGATGTGTCACTCCACTTGTATGTTGACTAGAATGGTCAACCATGGCCTACATGGATTTAGGCACCCACTTTGTGATAGAGATATATTGCCTTGTGTCAGCATCTTGGACATTATGTAAGGAGATCATAACTGACAGAGTTATGACAGATTCCTATGACGCATAAGAGATATTTAAGGAATGTGCTATGACAGGTGTAAGAGCATCTTATGACTTGGGCCTATTTGGGCACCCAAGAAGAAGTGGTTGGTGTGTGTAAGAGAATATGCCAAAAATAGGTTGGTATGATAGATTCTCTTACACTTCTCTTGTGATCGTTAGTTTTGGCAGATTCTATGACAAGCTATCATAGTCTATTCTAGGGATGGATGCCTATTCTTGGGATTGCATGTAACAGCTGTGTACATGTGGCTTTGTGCATGGGTCTTGGTGGTTGGATGCCAAACTCCTTTTTTGGGTATTTGTTAGGTCCTGAGGAGCCTATATATATGATGCTGCTTCTATGGGAGAAATATAAGTTTTACTAGTCTCTCATCTCCTGAAAGAACTTGTATTGCAAGTGTGTTGTAGTCTTTGTGTTGAAGATAATACATTGTGCTGGTTTTGGAGGGGTGGGGTTGTTTTACCGAAAGGTTTTTACCCACTGGCATATCTTTGTGTTTATGTGTTTCAATCTTCTCTATCTATTTTCTGTATGTATGGTATATGCTGCAATATTATTGTTAAGTAGCTTAACAAATCTAAAATTGTAAGGATTTAAATAGAATTTGCACAATACTTTCCTTTAGAGATTAGTGTAGGAAGCTGTTTCTGCACTTGAGTTTCCTTACACAAGGTGACCTATAGTGTGAATATCCATGGGATGAGAATTTTATGTGTTTATATACTTGCTAGTTTTTATGTGTATGTGCAATGAAGTGTGATTGTCACCCTCATCCATCTTTGTTTCCCCAAGCTCAAGGGTAGCCATCTAATGACCTAGGTTGGGAGGTGAGCCTCCATCATCTTTTGATTTCTTTTTTGTAAATTTTTCAAAGGAAAAGCTTGTTGTTTTTAATGGAGAATAAGAAAAGTTTGACTTTCTCCTATGTGTTATTTGAGTTTAAGAGTGGCTTGAATGCCTTGTGCAAAAAGTTGGACAAAAAGGCCATGTAAATGCCTATAGCATGTGATATGCTTGTAATAAATTTGCATTTTATTGTATTTATGTTCTACTATCATCTCTTTGAAAGTTGAAATAAGAAAAATGTACATGTTAGTGCAATCTTTATGCTTGGAAAAGAAAAGTAATGTTGCTGGTTTGTTATTCTACTTGTAAGAAAATGAAGGAAAAAATTCATTGTTCTATGTATGCAAGCCACCTTTTGAGTTCATTTCAATTTCAAAAAAATAGAAATGTAGTATATTTGATATTGTTTTATGAAGAAAAGATTCACTTTTCATTGTATGTATTATTTTCAAAAGAAAAAAAATATAGATATATCATGCATATACATCTATGTATATAATTAGGTATATATACATGGATGTATATAAAGTTAGAACATTATCTCTATTTTTCTATTTAGAAAGAAATAAGTTTTCTATAATTCCTATGTTTTAAAAAAAAATTTATTTTCTATGTATATACTTCCTTATAAGAATATATCCACATGTGTGTGTGTGTGTGTGTGTACACATGAGCATATACATTATGTATATTAAATAGATAGCCATGCCTTTAAATTTCTTACCTCCTTGAGTATATATTCATTTGAAAATGTATGTTTATTGTATATATATATAAATAAATCAATATATTTTTAATATATTAATATATTTATATATAAATATACATTAATATATAATTCCATTTTAGCATATAGTCCCTATGTTAATATATTTAATATAATATATATTTATATATTAATATATATATAATATAATATAATATAATATATAATATATATACTATATTAAATATATTACATAGCTTAATATTTTAACCAAACTTTTAAAAAAAAATTAGTAAAAATTAACTCTTCGGAATCCCATAGACGAAGCCATGTGGAGCTAGCGGAAGGCATTGTGCCCACCACCACCTTTTATGGGAGCGGTGGCATAGTCCCCGCCACTGTCCCCCTTGGGAGGGGGGAAGCCCCCACCACCCACTAATGGGTGCAGAGGACCCGACCCTTTCGCATACCATTAGTGGGGGGGGAGGAGGGGGCGAAAGGCTCGGCCCCCATCCAACGGTGGTTATAAAATTATTTGGGATGCCAACCTGCGCGTGTAACCAGCAGTCACATGATTTATTTTTTTAAAAAAAAATTATAAAAGAAACTATGCAATCTGCAGTAATATAACAAAATAAAATGCCAGTAAATGGTTACATTAAATAGAAATCAAAATGTCTGTAGTAAATGGTATGCCAGTAAAAAAAAAAGTAAATACAATGGCAGATAGTATATTTAATAAGAGATATTAACATTGCTGGTTAGAAATATAAATAGGGAGATTTATATTTCTTTCTGCAGCATGTAGAATAATGTAAAACAATATCAGAAAAGTTCTAAAGTAAACTAACATAACTGGTAAGCCAAGTTCATCAAAAAAAAATTATTTCTAATGGTATCACAAAGAATAAGCTCTGTGACATAACAGAGAATTTAAAATCTGAAAACCATGGATATATTCTTAATCATGGATTTAATGTGAAACTATAAACTAAATTAATATTTTTTTTACCTTGCTAATCTCTCACTTGATGAAGACATGAGGAAAATCTAGTTATTTCCTCTATTGTTGTATATCTCAACATATATACATAAGTATATATCAATGTATATATACACTTGACTATGTATATACACTCTTGCATACTTGTGTGTATACTTTCTTGTAGATTTTTCTTCTGCCTTGCTCATGGCTCAACCCGCAAATCCAAAATAGAGAAATTAGGATTTTGGCCATGTTTTATTTTTGGGCCAAACCTTAATTTCAAAATTAGGGTTAGGGTTGGCCTATCGAGCCAAAATCAAATTTATATTTTATTTTTAAAAATAGTTTTTAATTCTGGTTTGTCATTTTAAATATTGGTATCAGTATTTAATGTTGTTCACTTTTTCACTTCTCTTTTTGATATTTTAATTTTAAAAATATTATTTATTTTAGCTTTTTGAAACCCAAGATTTCTTTATTGGATATTAAAATATTTGGCCATTAAATGTTTATTTTGATTTATTTGCACTTCAAAATGTTGCAATATTTATTAAATGAGCTTTTATATTATTTTATTATTATTTTGAGATTTGTGATGTCAGATTTTTGAATTTACTATATTTTAACATTATTTAAAATTTATTAAGGTTTGATTTTGAGGAAATTAATTTATTATTATTATTTTAATGACCTTTTTTATCTTCCTTAAATATTTGGATTATTAGGGGGATAAATAATTTGTAAGTTCTAGGAGGGACCTAGGTAATTTATTTTTCCCTAATAATAATAATATTTTGATTTAGTAATTATAATTTTTAAATTTTTTAATACTCTAATTTGAATAATTATTAATGATTATTGAACCTTGAGTTAATTTTATATTAATCTAGAATTAAAATAACTTAATTCAATTTATCGAACAATATATATTTTTAATTAGTAAAAGTTTGATAACCCTAGATTTGCGTTAGGGTTATTATCATGATTTCTATTTATCCTCTCTTTCCACTTAATTGAATTCTACATTTGACCCTAAATGGTTACTTGGTATCCATTAGGGGCCATTAGGGTTACGATTGAATTTGTTTGATTTTTTCATCTTTAATTGAACCCCTAGGGTTGATGACCTAATCGTTGACCTTATTATATTTCCTTAATTTGAATTATTGACTTGGTTTAATTCCTTTTTATATTTTTATGCCAAAACTAGTTAGGGTTTTGTTTGACTAATGTAGTTGACAAACAAGGGATGTTGGCAAGCCAATGCATGCCATGATTCCCCTTGTGAGTTGATAAGTGTTGGTCTATATGTTTCATTTTTTGAGTTGAGTGTTCCTTAGTGTCTAACCTAGTTGATGTTTTGTGCTTTTAAAAAAAAGAAAAATTGTGTGTGTTTTGCCCTAATTTTGGGCGTGACATTTTGGTATCAAAGCACAGTTTCAACTCTAGGAACCTAAACCCATTGCATTTTAAACTTATATTTTATTTTTACCCTTGTGTAGTGTTAGGCCATTTTTATGTCATAGCAAATCTTGTGAAAATGGCCTCTTCCCTACAAATGCTTCATGGTTTGTATCTTGCCCTTTGTTCTTCACTGTGTCACCAAGCTCTGGTCTAAATTGCACGTGCTAAATTGCAAAATCTAGAAAGTTATTCAAGTTCTAAGGTCTATAGGAAACAAATTTTAGAATCTGCCACAGTGTCGAAAACCCATAGTGTTTTTGAAAATCCATGATGTTTTCGGTCTGTGTAAAAGCCCTCATTATTTTCGACCTTTTCTTTCCAGCTTTTGTGCACTTGTCTTTTGGTGCCGAAAACTTTGTGTGTTTTCAACCTTGCATTTCTTCTCTTTTGCTGGCAATCCTTGTTCGTCGGTCCTAAGTGCGCAAGTGGGATCAATGGTGGGACCTAGTTTTCAGATGATTCAAAGGATCCTGACATGTCAGAGCATCAACGGTTGTCCCTACAGCATGAAGGATTTGTCAAGGCTATGCAAAATTGCACTGGTTGTTGATTCTTCTTTACGGTGTAGTGTTTCAACCTGTGGGTCCAGGTCTACAGGCTCTTCCTGATTGGTTGTCGCATGGCTGCATGTCAGAATTTTATAACATGCGATCATGCGACCACTTGCCACCTTTTTGTAGGGGTCCCAGTTCTCAGTGATGTTGTTAGTGGGGCCATAGTTTTCAAAGGAGGTAGAACGTCGGCAAGTTTGTGGAGATCGTCTCATTGTCGTTATACTGCCGAGGTGAGATGCTCAATTTTTAGCATCACGGTATAGCGACAATCGTTGATCTTCTTCAGCAATGCAATGGACCGTGGGCCCGTTGTCAGAGGATGTTGAGGTGGCAAGGTTTTATTGGATGCAGAGCGGTGATGTGGTGAAGTTGCCAGTCGCGAGCCCAGTGTCAGAGACTTAAGATCTACGGTCAGTGCATGACCGCAAAGAATATTCTTTCCCCTTGTGATCATGCGACAACTGTCTGATCTTGCAGTGTTTAAAAGGGTTGACGGGTAGCGGGTCCTGTGTTAGGTGACTCAGTGGTTGCAGTGAATGGTGGTATGACATGTGGCATCAGGTGGGCCCAGGTGGGGTCTAAGGTTTGGCAGAGTGGATAAAGATCTAGTAGTGCTGACAATTTTCCATGTGTTCACACGTTCATGCATAAAAAAGGTGATTTGCTAGTTTGTTTAGTGATTCAGCAAACAGTGGTCACGGGATCGCTAGGTTCTTTAGCGATGGCATAAAGTATTTCATGAATTGGTGAAAGTTCTTCAGTCACCAGTTCACAAGATCACTTAAGTGGCCATTTTAGCACGTGCAGTCATGTGTTCACCAAGTTTAACTGGAGTTAAGTCTTTCATTCCACGAGTAGGATTTTCCCTTGTCACCAATTCATGGAATGAAACCCGAGGTGCCTGGATGAGTTAAAGTTGCAAAGCCTGGGAAAAATAAAGGGATCTACGGTTGGGACTTAATGTCGATCTCTGTTTGAATCATGACCATTGATGTGCTGCTAGCACCAAGACTTGACCATTAGAATTCAAATTCAAATTCCGCAGAGGGTTTGCAATGACAGAGGTACTGGAATTCAATGCTTTCACGGCCAGATTTGATCGGTTTGGTGGCATCGATTGTTGCAGTGTGGTCAAGTGAGTTGGGTGAGTGCTTGCAGGTGTTTTTTCATGTGGGGGACGATAGTTTTTTGGCTCAAGGCTTTTTGTTGGTCTGGTCAGACTATTTTTCATGATGAATTTGTGATCCTGGGTACAGATTTGAAGATTTTATCTTTCTTGTGGATCATTCTTGTTTCTGACAGATTGGTGCTGGTTTTCCCTCTAGCATGTTGTTTTTTGAATTTTGCTATGGTTAGCCATTGTAACCTTGGACCTAGCTATCCGTAGCTTGTTGCAACCTATTTTGGGTTTCCAAGGCAGCTAGTGGTATAAGTAGTCAAAGTTTTGACTTTGTAAGGGTTCCTTCTTCTGCAAATTTTTGAGGAGAATTGGTTCCATGCTGAAGGATCCTTTTCCTATAGATTTCTATCTTCTTCTTTCATATAGAGTGTTCTTCTTTCCTCATTGGTTCTGAGAACATAATGTATATTGTAAATGACTTGTCTTATGTATGAGAAGTTAATATACTCTTACTATTGTCAAGCTATCTCCATTTCAATTCTAGATTCATTAATCATACATCAAGGGTGTTTTATTTTTCTATTTGTACTGCCTATGTGCTTGCAAGTGGAGTTGTCTTCACAGGGATAACTAGTTCAGGGTTAGTATTCATGTATGTATGAGCTAAAATATCAAGGATAGGTCATGCTTGTCTTCTAGTGGATGCTGGTTAATGTATTGTCTATTCATAGGTCTCTTCTAAGGGGAGGGTCAAAATCCTTTGATGGGTAATAACATGCTTGAATGCACAGGTGGGTATTAATTTGAGGTTTGGTCATGGTGTGTGATTGATGTCAGGCATCGACACATTGAGTATATTGTTTTCTTGTTTCATAGCTGTCATCTGCAATAGGGTATTTGACTCTGTGGCCCATGGGATAAGGCATTGGTCTATGAAAGACTTAGGGTATCTCAAGGGTCCCTCCAAACTCATTTTAAATCATTTCCCTTCAGCTCCACCCTTTCCCTTTCTTGTTGTTAGGATAGGTCTCTAGCTTTCAATCTCATTCCATGCAAGTAGGGCTATTGCATGAGATTTTCTATCATTGGGGTACAAGATACCTATAGGAGATTGATTTCTATTTCACATTAATCTATCTACAGGCCTTTGGTTTTTCATGAGGTGTCTTGAGTGTGCAGATAAGGCAATAGCCACCTAAGTGAATGTGGAGCTCAAAGAAGAAGGAGGATTTCTCTATATCCTCATCAATTGGTTTGTTTTTCTTGTCAAGCTTGAGTAGCTAACCTGTGTTTTGAGCCCAACCATTTGATTCAAGTTTGGTCTTGCAAGGAAAAGATCCCAACATGTAGGATGCCTCCAATTATGTGTAGTGGTCATCATCATGGGTGAAGTGCTAGGGTTGTCTATGAGGAAACATTGGAAATTGAGCAGTCAGTAGAGGGTGTAGGTGACGAGCAGGGACCTCCCCCTTGTGCTTCCACTGAACCCTAACCAGGACATTTTGGATGCCCTTCAGAATCTCATTGGTATTATTATGGATAGATTTCCACTAGGAGCTCATTAGACTGATGTTTGAGAGAGGAGTAGGAGCCCTCCTTCTAGACATGTTGAGGGACATGCAAATTTAGAGGGTGAGTCAATTCACATACCATAGCCACCACCTGAGATAGTACATAGAACACCTAGAGATGCAGGGGATTAGATCAGAGAGCTTCTAGGCCTACAACCATCACCTTTTTCAGGATCTACGAATGGGACATAGGCTGAGGCATGGATTTTGAGACTTGAGAGTTTCTTTGGGTTGCACCCTTATGAGAGAAACCTAAAGACATGTTTTGTAGTACATATGCTTAGAGGGACCGCTTCTACTTGGTGGAGGTAGGAGGAGTATAAGAACCACCTAATTATAGATACCCTCACATGAGAGACATTCCTTGAGAGATTCAGCACCCGATACATGTCAGGGCATTTTAGGTAGCACCATATCGAGGAGTTCCATGACCTTTAGTAGAGAGGTCTTTCTGTGGCACAATATGAGAGAAATTTTCTCGAGCTCCTTCCCTATATGGACTATGAAGGACAAGAAACTTCAAGTTAAACACTTTATTAAGGAATTGAACCATGCTATTTCTTACAGGTTGCACATGGTACCTCTAGGAGATCTTCATTATACCATAGAGAGGGCTATGATTTTTGAGGAGATCCATAATAGGTCTCACAATGCTCAGGATAGGTCACATAAGCAGTCTTGTACCACATTCTTTTGGTTTCTAGATATCCCATTGGAAGGGAAATCAAAAATACTCATCAAGATCATTCAGAGCACCTCAGTCATAGTAACAACAATAGTCTTAGCAGAGTCAGAGACATAGGTCTCCATACTACCATAGGGATAGCATGGCTCTAAGCCTAAGTAGTGGAAGTTGTAGGGTCCTCGACAGGATTAGATATCTTAGGCATAGTACACCCCTTCAGCTTGGACTCAACAGTCTTCTAGAGGTGGCTTTAGTGGATGTAGTATGATAGGTGGACAGCAATAGTCTAGACCTTAGGGTATTTAGATTTAGGCTAGAGGTCCATGTTATACTTGTGGAGTTATGGGGCACATTGCTATAGATTATCCATCAACTTGTCCAGCCAATAGTTAGAGGGAAACAACTTTAGAGCCTATAGTGGGAGACATGGGCAGATCTCACTGAGTGTTTGCAGTGGTTGATAACCACTAGGCTGAGCATCAAGCCACAGTTATTGAGGCCACAGGGAGGATTGGAGGTAGTAGCATTTTTATTCTTTTTGACTTAGGAGCTATTGATTCTTTCATTACTCTTTTTGTAGTGGAGCATTGAAAACTAGTGGTAGGTAGGTAGGATGTGAGTTGGGAGGTTGAGTTAGCCTTGGGTGCTAGGGTGTCAGATAGTTCTTTGGTGAGAGGATGTCAGATGAAGATTGGGGACATGACCACCATAGTTGACCTATGTATCACACTACTTGGATTCTATGATGTTGTTCATGGCATGGATTCACTTTATGCCCACAATGCCAAGATGGATTGTAGGTGGAAGAGAGTTGAGTGTGTGGATGATTTTTGTGTTTCCTCAATGATCTCAGGAGTTCAAAGACCTATATCTCTTTGTGTGATTTCTGCTATGTAGCTTAAGTGGTGCATGTGAAAGGGTTGCTAGTTGTTTTCCATCACTATCAATGATAGAGAGGAGGTAGAGAAGGAGCCTTCCCTTGATGACCATCCTATATTGCAGGAGTTTGTAGAAGTTTTTCCTTAAGAGTTACCTGGTATACCACCTCCTAGAGAAATGGATTTCTATATTGACCTTGTGCTAGGAGCAGAGCCTGTATCTTGAGCACCTTATAGGATGACTACCCATGAACTTAATGAGCTCAAGATTCAGTTAGAGGAGCTCTTGGAGAAAGGGAATATTTGTCCTAGTGTATCACCATGGGGTGCACCTATCATCTTCATTAAGAAGAAGGACGTATCTTTTAGGTTGTGCATGGATTACCGACAATTGAATAAGGTGACCATCAAGAATTGGTATCCACTTCCTAGGATAGATTATTTATTCAATCAGCTTTAGGGTGCCTGTGTGTTCTCTAAGATTGATTTGAAGTTGGGGTACCATCAGTTGAGGATTGTGGAGAGTGATATCTGTAAGACTACATTCTATACACACTATGGCCATTATGAATTCACTGTGGTTCTTTTTGGACTCACAAATGCTCTAGTTGTATTTATGAGTCTCATGAATGGAATTTTCCTCTCACTCTTAGATAGATTTTTGGTGGTATTTTTGGGTGATATTTTGATCTACTCGTGAGATGAGCATGAGCATGAGGAGAATTTGAGATAGGTTTTGTAGTTCTTGAGGGATAAATAGTTGTTCAGCAGCTTGTTTAAGTGTGCCTTATTTAGATCAGAGGTTCATTATCTTGGCCATGTGATATCAGGAGATGGGATTGTTGTGGACCCATCTAAGATTATAGAAATTATGGATTGGCTAGCACCTACTAGTGTGATCAAGGTTAGGAGCCTTATGGGTCTTGCAAGATATTATAGACAATTTTTTGAGGGATTTTCTAGAGTGGATCATCCTATCACTTCCCTTTAGAGAAAGGGGAATAAGTTTGAGTGGACAAAGAGGTGTGAGAGGGCTTTTCAAGAGCTCAAAGGAGCACTCACTACCACACCTATCCTTGTAGTGCCATATCCTTAAGCCAAGTTTGTGGTTTGCACAGATGCATCTTTGGATGGGATTGGAGCAATCCTTATGCAGGGTGTTTGAGCTATTACTTATGAGTCTAGGAAAATTAAGACTCAGAAGATTAATTATCCTACCTATGACCTTGAGCTTGCAGTAGTTGTGCATTCTCTGGTGAGATGACAATATTTCCTTTTGGGTCATAGATTCAAGCTTCATTTAGACCATCAGATTTTGTAGTACATATTCACATAGCCAAACCTTAATGCTAGGTAGAGGAGGTAGATGGAGTTTCTTTGCAAGTATGACTTCAATGTTCATTACATCAAGGGTAAGGAGAATATGGTTGTAGATTTGTTGAGCACAAGACATCACAAGATATCAGCTATGACTTCTAGCACAAATTTAAGAGGATGTATTTTGCAGCACTTACCTGAGGATGGATTCTATTCCAAGGTTTTTAAGATTGTTCAGGCTCATAGATGCCTTGAGGGGAAGTTCTTAGATTATACCCTAGAGTCTAATGGTCTTATTCATCATAGAGGATTCATTTATGTACCTTCTTCTAGTGGGTTTCCTGACTTCATTATTCTTGAGGCTCATAGAGCACCTTATACAATGCACCCTGGAGTCAAGAAGTTACATGCAGATTTAAGGCAACTTTTTCATTGGTCGGGAATGAGGTTTTATATTTCAAATATTGTGGCTAGATACTTGGAGTGTCAGAGAGTTAAGGTGGAGCACCACCATCCAAGTGGGCTTCTTTAGCCGCATGAGGTACCCGAGTGGAAGTGGGACATTATATCCATGGACTTTATTGTTGGTCTTCCTATGTCATCTCATCACCATGATTATAGTATGGTGACAGTGGATAGGTTGACTAAGGTAGCCAAATTCTCACCAGTTTGTACTACTTTCACAACACTTATAGTGGCATAGGTATTCTTGTGAGATATCATTAGACTCCATGGCATTCCTCCTAAGATTATATCTGATAGAGATTCTCTTTTCAAATCTTCCTTTTGGAGAGAGTTGCTGTCATCTTTGGCACCATGCTCAATTTTAGTACAACTTATCATCCTGAGATAGATGGTCATACTAAGAGAGTCAACCAGGTGTTAGAGGATATGCTTCACATGTATGTGATGGATCACCAGACTAGATGGGAGGAGTACTTGCACTTGGTGGAGTTTGCCTACAATAATGGGCATCATTCATCTTTGGGTATGTCACCTTATCAGGCCTTGTATGGTAGACCCTATAGGATACCTTTGAATTGGGATAGGATTGAGGATAGAGTAGTTGTGTGGCCATAGTTGGTCAGAGAGATGGAGCAACAGATAGACTTGATCAGGAAGCATCTTAGAGAGGCTCGAGATAGGCAGAAGAAGTATGCAGATGCAAAGAGGACTGATCATGTCTATATGGTTGGCGATAGAGTCTTCTTGAGAGTGTGACCACATAAGAGCCCAATCCATTTTGGAAAGGGTTCTAAGGTCGCACCTCACTTTGTTGGACCTTTTGAGATCTTAGAGCGGATAGGCCCAATTTCATATTGACTAGCTCTACCACCTAGCCTATCACGTATCCACGATGTGTTTCATGTTTTTGTATTAAGGAAATATATCTATGATGAGTCCCATATTATTGATTGGGATGCTTTACAGGTGGATTTGGATGGGCAACTAGCGCTAGAGCCCATACATATTTTGGCTCATAGGACACTGGCCCTTTGAGGCTAAGAGATGGACCAGGTTAGAGTCCAGTGGGATTTCTATGATGAGGTTACAACATCATGGAAGGACAAAACACAAATGAGAGCACAGTGACCCCATCTTTTTTATGAGCTCTAGGAGGAAGTTCATGCCTAGGGGGGGGAGGATGTGAGCCCTCCCCCCATGCCATCATTTTATAGAAGTTTATTTTTATCTTATGACTATCATGTTGACACTATTTTATCATGTTGGACTATTAGGACAGAGAAATTATATTTTCATACTATGTGATGACCTATGATTATGTGGATGATGATTTAGGACTTACTTTTATGCTTTAATTTTTAGGTCCTGATTATAGTATTTGATGAATCTTTAATTAGAATATGATGCTTTAATTTTATGCTTATGCAAAAAAAGCTTATGTAAAATGATCATGGTTAATATGTTAGGTTAATTAATATGTCATTGTGTTCTTGGATTAATATGCTTTAAATTTAGGAAATGTATTATTGGAAATTATGTGATTATCATTTGATGTAATTAAAATTTTATGATGTGTATGAGTGTAATTATTGTGATGTATTTTATATGTATATGTTATTTGACCTTTCATGAGCTACTGATATTTTTTCAAGTGTGCAAGTAAGACCATGGATTAAATAAGGAGAACTTAAAGATAGATGCATGTGAAAATCTTGTTAAGCGAAGTTTATCTCCAAGGGAATAAATAACCTCGTTGTGATGTTTATTGTTGTAAAGTAATGCTTGATTGTATTATTTAATTGTGTTTATTTTTATTTTTAAAATTATGTCTACTTGGCATGCCATGTGTGTAGTCATGTGTTGTACCCTTTTTATGGTGTTAATTGACACATGTTTTGTGAGTTGGCATAGCCAAGTGGATTTAATATGAGTTGTCTTCCACCTTTGAGTCATCTTGTAGAATCCCAAGGTTAGGTATCTTGGTTGTTGAGCCTTGGGTGGAAATCTTTTTCAAATTTTTGTGAGTCGGCTCTTAGTGGACTTTTGAGAAGAAAAAAATAACCCAAAGCGTTAGTGAAGGTTAAAAATAGATTACCATATAGGTGTACTTTGGGTTAGGGGTCATTTTTTGACCAATGAGATGATCTTAGACCATTTTTTCCTCTTCAAAAGATGCATTTTTGAAAGGTGACAAATTTGGGATGTGTGTCGAGTCTTCCTCTCTTTTCAATTTTGAATTTCCCTCTTGTTGAGAGAGAACCCTAGGTGAGTGTGCCCAATCATCTTTGAGGTTAGGTAGGGTTTTCCTTTTTAGTGGGATGGAGAGGAATTTGGTAGGTTGATTTTCCACTCTCCAATTTTTGAGACTTCTAGTGGACTTAGCAAGTTTTGGTGGACTTAGCAAGGAAGTAAGGCTTCTAGGAAAAGGGAGCTCTTTTCAACCCTCTTTGCCTTATCTTGGAGTGAGGTTGGTGGTTTTTGTTATGGAAGAATCTTGCTTTTGTTGAATGTAATATGTAGATTTTTCTTGTTATGTATTTGTGAAGTTTTGTGAAGGTTCAAGCTTGTTTGCATGGCTTCCTTGTTACATCTATTTGCTGAATTTTCTTTTAGTATTTGTATTTTTTAGGTGTTTATGGCCAAACTCACCCTTGGGAGGGAAGAGAACCTTGATGGGTGAGGGGCTTAAGTTGAGAATTCCCATCTAGTGTAGAGTCCTTCCTCAAGGAGGAAGGGGATGAGACATGGATGTATGGGCTCTATGTTGCCATTCTTGTAGTATTCTATTTTGGGGGTCATAAGAGTTGTATTTTGTGGAAGGAAATGGAAATGTTTGCATTTGTTGTTTTGGCCTTGTGAAGGCAATGGTTATGGATTCTTGGCCTTGTTGAAGGCATGTTTTTTTAATTTTTTGAATGACTTCTCCTATTTGGATACTTTCCACCTTCACCCCTTTTATGGGTCCAAGGTGACCCATAATGTGAATATCCATGAGATGAGAATTTTATGTATTTTATACTTGATAGTTTTTTTTTGTGTATGTGCAATGAAGTGTGATTGTAACCCTTATCCATCTTTGTTTCCCCAAGCTTGAGGGTGGTTATGTAATGGCCTAGGCTAAGAGGTGAGCCTTCAAGGTCTTTTGGTTTCTTTTTTGCAAATTTTCAAAGGAAAAGCTCTCTGGTTTTAATGGAGAATAAGAAGAGTTTGACTTGCTCCTATGTGTTATTTGAGTTTAAGAGTGGGTTAAATACCTTGTGCAAAAAGTTGGACAAAAAGGCCATGTAAATGCCTATAGCATGTGATATGCTTGTAATAACTTTGCATTTTATTGTATTTATGTTCTACTATCATCTCTTTGAAAGTTAAAGTAAGGAAAATGTATGTTAGTGCAATCTTTATGCTTGAAAAAGAAAAGTAATGTTGTTGGTTTGTTATTCTACTTGTAACAAAATGAAGGAAAGAGTTCATTGTTCTATGTATGCAAGCCTCCTTTTGAGTTCATTTCAATTGCAAAAAAAAAGAAATGTAGTATATTTGATATTGTTTTATGAAGGAAAGATTGACTTTTCATTGTATGTATTATTTATATATATATATATATATACTTAGGTATATATACATAGATGTATATAAAGTTAGAGTTCATTGTCTCTATTTTCCTATTTAGAAAGAAATAAATTTTCTATAATTCCTATGTTTTAAAAAAAGAGATTTATTTTCTAAGTATGTATATACTTTGTCATAAGAATATATCCACATGTGTATATGCATGAATATCTATACATATATATATATTACCATATATATAAATATATTTATATAACATCATATATATAAACATGAACATATAAATTATGTATATTAAATGGATAGCCATGCCTCTAAATTTCTTACCTCCTTGAGTATATATTCATTTGAAAATATATATTCATTGTATATATATAAATATACTAATATATTTTTAATATATTAATATATTTAATATAATATATATTTATATATTTATATATATATATATACTAATATATAATATATATACTATATTAAATGTATTACATAGCTTAATATTTTAACCAAACTTTATTTAATAATTTATAACCATCGAATCTTTATGCAAAAAAAAAAATTAATAAAACTTAACTCTATAGAATTCCATAGTCGAAGCCGTGTGGAGCTAGCGGAAGGCACTATGCCCACCGCCACCCTTTATGAGAGCGGTGGCACAATCCCCGCCACCCACTAATGGGTGCAGAGGGCCCAACCCTTCCGTATACCATTAGTGGGGGGGCGGAAGGTTTAGCCCCCCTCCCACGATGGTTATAAAATTCTTTGGGATATCGGCCTGCGCGTGGAGCCGGCAGACCCACAATTTTTTTCTAAATTTTTTTTTATAAAAGAAACTATAAAATGTAATTTTTGTATGCAATTTGTAGTAATATAACAAAATTAAATGCCGGTAAATGCTTACATTAAATGGAAATGAAAATGTCTATACTAAATGGTATGCCAATAAAATAAATAAATACAATGCCAGATAATATATTTAATAAGAGATATTAACATTGCTAGTTAGAAATATAAATAGGGAGATTTATATTTCTTTCTGCAGCATGTAGAATAATGTAAACAATATCAGAAAAGTTCTAAATTAAATTAATATGACTAGTAAGCCAAGTTCATCAACATAGAATTATTTCTAATGGTATCACAAATAATAAGCTCTATGACATAACAGAGGATTTTATTTAAAATCTAAAAACCACGGATACATTCTTAAGCCTAGATTTAATGTAAAACTGTAAACTAATTCAATAATTTTTTTATCTTGCTAATCTCTCGCTTGATGAAGACATAAGGAAAATATGGTTATTTCCTCCATTGTTGTATATCTCAACATATATACACAAGTATATATGAGTGTATATATACACTTGAGTGTGTATATATACTCGTGTATACTTGTGTGTATACTTTCTTGTAGATTTTTCTTCTACCTTTCTCATGGCCCAACCTGCAAACCCAAAATAGAGAAATTAGGGTTTTGGCCATGTTTTATTTTTGGGCCAAACTCTAATTTTGATATTAGGGTTAGGGTTGGCCTATGGAACCAAAATCAATTTTAAATTTTATTTTGGAAAATGGTATTTAATTCTGGTTTGTCATTTTAAATACTGGTATCAGTATTTAATGTTGTTGACTTTTTCCCTTCTTTTTTTGAAATTTTGATTTTAAAAATATTACTTATTTTAGCTTTTTGAAACTCAAGATTCCTTTATTGGATATTAAAATATTTGGCCATTAAATGTTTATTTTGATTTATTTGTACTTCAAAATGTTGGAGTATTTATTAAATGGGTCTTTATATTATTTTATTATTATTTTGAGATTTGTGATTTTAGATTTTTGAATTTACTATATTTTAATATTATTTGAACTTTATTAATGTTTTATTTAAGTTTGAGGAAATTAATTGATTATTATTATTTTAATAACCTTTTCTAGTTTCTTTAAATATTTGGATTATTAGAAAGATAAATAATTTGCAAGTCATAGTCCAGGGACCTAGGTAATTTATTTCACCATAATAATAATAATATTTTGATTTAGTAATTATAGTTTTTAAATGTTTTAATACCCTAATTTGAATAATTATTAATGGTTATTGAACCTTGAGTTAATTTTATATTAATCTAGAATTAAAATAACTTAATTCAATTTATCGAACAATATATATTTTTAATTAGTAAAAGTTTGATAACCTAGATTTGCGTTAGGGTTATTATCACGATTTCTAATTATCCTCTCTTTCCACTTAATTAAATTCTGCATTTGACCCTAAATGGTTACCTAGTATCCATTAGGGTTATGATCAATTTTTTTTGATTTGTTCATCTTCAATTGAACCCCTAGGTTTGATGACCTAATCATTGAGCTTATTATATTTTCTTAATTTGAATTATTGACTTGGTTTAATTCCTTTTTATATTTTTATGCCAAACCTAGTTAGGGTTTCATTTGACTAATGTAGTTGACGAACAAGGGATGTTAGCAATCCAGTGCATGCCATGATTCCCCTTGTGAGTTGATAAGTGTTTGTCTATGCATTTTGTTTTTTGAGTTGAGTGTTCCTTAGTGTGTAACCTAGTTGATGCTTTGTGCTTTTAAAAAACTATTTTGTTGTGTGTTTTTCCCTAATTTTGGGCATGACATAAACATTTTGGCTTGTAGTGAACTTAGCCAAGTCAATGTTCAATAAGGACTATGAAGAGTCGCAAGTGAGTGTATGACTCTAACAAGTCTTAGGAAGGTTGGTTAAGAATTAGACAAGGTCTTATCTAGGATTGGTTAGTCTTTGTTTTCTTTGTATAGTTTCTACCTTAATATTCTAGTTGGTCATAGGTTAGGTTGACTTCCAAAAATGAGAGAGTAAGGAAGAAAAATGGTCTCAAAGAGTTAGATCCACCATTGAGGTCACCTAAAACTCCTTGGAGTGATCTAAACAAGCTTGACAACACAAGTTGTCAAAGTTGTCAATGACAACTTTGCAACTTTTCAAAGTTGTCATGACAACAATTGTCAAAATGCCTCTCGAAGGCTAAAAATAGTTAGGGATCTGTTTGGATAGTTTTTCCTGGTCTCCCTAACTTATAACTTAAGTGTTTTTCTAACTAGATATGAGGGTTGGCAAGTTTTGTAACTTTTGGTTTTTGAATTGAATTTATTGGTGTGCTCTGTAGAACCAAAACAATGCTAAGAGCTCGATTATCCTTGTTCTATGGATTGATCTGAGCCTAGTCTCTGCATGTGTATTGAGTCTTTTGTTTCTAGTTTATTTTTGTGTGTACATATTTAGGATTAGGCTTGTTTTACTTTTCTTTCCTTAGAACTTTTCCCTGAGACCAATTCACTGGTCTAATCAAGGTTGAGAGTCTCAAAATGGCTCTAGCATGAAAACCACTGGTGGGAACTATACGACCCTATGGAATATGCTAGAGAAATTTATATATGTTATAAATATGAATTTTTGTGGCCAGGTGTTTAGAGGAGCTAATTTTACTATCAAGCCCTAGGTGAGCCACAGTGTGCTCGACTAGGAAACTTGACAGTTGCAAGCAGTGGATAAAAGGCCTTGGGGATTGAATGACTCAATCCAAGGGTAAAGGAGTAAGTAGAAGGGTTTAAAGACTCTATCCTTCAAAGGAGAGGTGATGAATAATATAGTAAAGGGAGAAAGAGCCATTTCTCCACCATGACCAGTGATAAGCAATTAGGCCTTAAAAATAGGCACAGCAATAGGAAGGTACTGTACGGATGCCATGAGGTTATGAGACCTTGAAAATATTCAAGAACTTAGAAAAGGGTGTCTAAATATCAAGTTTATTTTGGAACTTGTGTGGTAAGTTGGAGAGTTATAGTCCGAAAGGTGTGTTGAAAGACCTAGTTAGGCCTAATTAGGGCTTGTAGCCTTCTAGCCTAATTTTTGTGATATCAACTAATGAATCAAGGGATTTGAAGACTTAAGCATCTCCAAAATAGTCAAGAATATCTCTTAGGAGGAATTCTATCCAATTGCAAAGATTTTTTAGTTTGACAATATTAGATGATGGACTTAAGGAAATGAGTCCATGGAAGGGAATAAGGAGACAAAGTTATGTTCATAAGTTGGTAGAGAGGTCTTGGAGAGAGAGGTGATTGGGAAGAATCCCTCATAGAAGTAGGGTCCTAAATTATCCCTAACTAGGCTAGGAGAAGGACCTAGTGGAAGTCCTAGGGGAAAATAGAACTAGGATAGAAAGACCTCCCTATCACTCCTATTGTATCTTGAGTACAATAAAAACCAAAATGTGAAGTTGGCTAAAAGATTTATCAAAATTATGCTAATCTAAAGCAACCCTCTTCTTGAAAAGCCCAGCCATGGAGGCAAAAAATCCAACCCAAGTGGGAAGAAAAAGAGAATAAAACCTAAGGCCACAAATGAAGATATCCCTCTTGAAGATACCCTACTTGATACTACCCATTTGAAAAGAAGGGACCTTTCTAGCAAAATTAGACCTTCAAAAGCTTAAAAAAATGAGTAAAAAGATTAAAAATTTGAGTCCTTTTATTTTCATTGAATAGGAGGAAGATGTTGAGGAGGGAGTTGAAAATGTTGATGAACCAAAACATGAGGGTACGTAGCTATGGTTTGAGGAGGTCATCCTTCCTTCTCAATAAGGAAAGGACAATAAGAAAATTGTGGAGGAGGTGATTCTAGAAACTATTTTTTAGTATGAATCAGATGAAAAGGAATAATCCAAGAAAAACATTGAAGATGAAGATTATGCAGAAGAAGAGATTAGGGAGGAAGTGAAGGAAAAATATATAGATATCACACTGAATTTAAGTGAATTAGAGAATACTATGAACATGGCTTGCAACTCCCCTGCTCCCATCGGTAATGACATTCTGGAGAACTCCCCTCCTTTCCTTGATTTGGGTAATTAAAGTAATACCCCTAATCTACAAAATCAAATTGATGATTTTCATAGGAGACATGAGCTTCATTGTTGAAACATGCCAGATAAAACATAGACTGCAGAAGATTTTGCATGAAGACTTTTTCATGCATTCCTGATCAAACTAGTTACAGACAGAACCGAACTATAGGCATAACCAAGCGTCAAAGACATATACACTAAGTAAAGTAAGTTGGGGAAATATTGAGGAAGTGAATTATTTAATGATTGGATGAATTTTATGAGGTTAGCATAGATCTAAATATTTGCAATTGATTTGTATTTGAATCAGATCAGAACTATATCAGTTTAACCATTGATTCAGCAAAATCTCTTAACTGAGTGGACCTAAAAGTCTTTTTGTATTACCATATGACATTCAAGGAATGTTAATTGTTATCTTGTTGACCCCATAGTGAATGTTGATCAAGAGTTAACTATTAGTGATAAATCCTCTAACCAGGTCACACCTAACAATGTGCATTGTAACCTTTAACATGGTTGGCTCCTAACCGAGCTCACTTCAGAAGAGTGAAATATTTTGGGTTACTGGTCCTAGGTGGTTTTTCCCTTAGCAGGGTTTCCACTTTACATCATTGTTTTATGTGTTATTTTTTATGATTTTTTTTCTATCATACTTTACATACTGCATATTTGATTTAATCAATAATCATAGTTTGATAATTATTGGTATTTGTTAAATGAACAAAAAGATGATATTTTATCTAATCAAGCTATTTGAATTCTTGATTAAGTTTGTAAAAGTACATCTATGAGTTTGGGACTGTAGGATAATTGATTTAACTAATTCACCCCCCCCCCCCCCTCAGTTATTCTAACAATTGGTATCCAAGCGTATTAGTTTCTTGGAGGAAAGTTTCAAGGACTTAAGAAAAAGATCACAAGATGTACAAGAGGGAAGTGCCTAAGCTGAACAAAGATAACTTCTTGACATGGAAAAGTAGGATGAGGCTTCACATATTTGGAATTGGAGAATCTTTTCTACATCTACTAGACCGTGGCTACTTACAACCGACCATTGGACCTTTGACAGTTGATCAGTTAAGAGACAAACATGAACACAACATAACTATGATAGAGATTTCTGCTACTCTATCTGATGTTGAATTTGAAGATGTTAAAGCATGCACTATAGGGAAGGAAATGTGGGACAAAATTTCATTAGTTTATGGTCAAGATGTAAATGTAATGAGAGCCCGAGCTGAAATCTTAAGAGGTAGATTTGATGAAATGAAGATGAAGGAAGGTGAGAACATCATACAATACTCTAATAGAATCAAAGAGATATTCAATGCTATCTGAGGAGTAGGAGTTATTATTTTTGAAGATACTATTGTAAGTAAAATACAGAGAACCTTACTACCTATCTATGCAATTAGAATATCTGCAATTCATGAAATGAGGTCTACACCTAATAGTAGTCTTACTCTTGATGGTCTAATTGACAAGTTAACTACTTTTGAGCTGAATAATTATGACAATAGTATTGTACCGAGTGTTGAGTCTGCTTTATGTCATCCTTGAAGATTGGTAAATCTAGTAGTAAGAATAACATAAAGAATGAAAGTGGTAGTGACAACGAAGATGATCTTGATGAGCTTGAAGCACTTCTGGCCCGGAGACTTCAGAAAGGTAAAGGAAGGTATAAGGTAAAGTTACCTTTAGCTTGTTTTAATTCTAAAGAGATTGGCCATATTGCTGCTAGATGTCCTAACAGGAAAGAAGAAGATAAAGACAATGACTGATCTGGTGATAGAAAGTTTGGCAAAAGAGATAACAGAGGGAATCAACACTATGATAGAAGAAACAACTAAGATTACAAAGACAAAGGCAAGAAGGTAGGTTACCTTGTTGGAGAAGATGAGAATGACATCGACACTAACACTGATGATGAAATTGAAGTGGTATTTATTGCAATGAAAGATGATTTAGAAGAAGAGGAAAGGTATGTAGAAACAACCCTTATTTCTAAAGTTAGCAAGAATGATACTTGGATCATTGATAGTGGTTGTACACATCACATGACTAGTGATGAAGATAAATTTGAATACATTGAACACTACAATGGAGGATCAGTGAAAATGGGAAATGATACACCTTGTCAAGTGAAAGGAAAAGGGTCTTTCTTATGCAATGATAGGATTAGATGTGATAATGCATACTGGGTAAAAGGACTTAACTACAATTTGTTGAGTGTAGCACAACTGAATAAATCACATCACTGAGTTGCATTTGAAAGCAAGAAGGTGAAAATCTAAGATGAAACTGTAAAGTTGGTCAGTACTAGAGGACAATCAAAAGGTAATTTATTCTATCTTGACAATGCTGAAACTTCTTGTTTGTTGGAGAAAAATGAAAATGTATGGTTGTGGCATAAGAGACTATGTCATGTGAACTTTGATAACATGGTTAAGATCAGTAAAAAGAGAAGAGTTAGAGGTATACCGACTCTAACCAATCATGATCATGTTATGTGCAATCAATATCAAAAAGGAAAGATGACAACATCTAGTTTCAAAAGCAAAGACTATTCATCTAAAGGTATTTTGGAGTTGGTACATACCGACTTATGTGGTCCTATGAGAACTCAAAGCTATTGTGATGACAAATATTTTATTTTATTTTTTGATGACATAATCTTTGGAGGACATGATTTGATTTGCAAATCTTTTGCTGAGGAAATGAGAAAAGAATTTGAGATGTCAATATTTGGAGAGATTAAATTCTTTCTAGGTTTGTAGATTATACAACAAAATGATGGGATTTTCATCACTCAATCAAAATACATTGATTTTTAAATACTTTTGGCATGGAAGATTCAAAACTGATAGGAACACTGATGATAATAGGATGTATGTCGACAAAGGATGATGAATCAACCAAGGTAAATCACGCATTGTACAGATCAATGATTGCAAAACTGATGTATGTGGTACACAATAGGCTTGATATAGCACATGCAGTTGGGATTGTGGCAAGATTTTCTGCCAATCCTAAAGATTCACATATGGTTTTTGTTAAAAGGATTCTAAGATATTTGAAGAAGATTGAAGACTATGGTTTATGGTATACAAAGGAAGGAAAATTTGTACTCTAAGTTTACACTAATGCAAATTGGGTTGGAAACATTGATGACCAGAAGAGCACAACCAATGGAGCATTCTTTTTAGGAGAAAGGCTTGTGACTTGGATAAGTAAGAAATAATCATGCATTTCTCAGTCTACTACTAATGCAGAGTATATTATTGCTACTACAAATTGTTCAAATATTGCTTGGATAAAACAAGTGTTGGAAGGAATGAATGAGGTGATCACTGACCCAATGATTTTATATTGTCACAACACAAGTTCTATAAACATTTCCAAGAATTGGTGATACATTAAAAAATAAAGAATATATCTATTAAGTATCTTTAATTAAGGGAACAAGTTCAAGAGAAGCAAGTGAAACTAGAATTTGTGAAATCTAAATAACAACTTGCTGATATTTTTACCAAGCCCTTACTGAAGGACACTTTTCAGTATTTGAGGACTAGACTAGGAGTCCATCCCCTATCTATCAGTCACTAAGGTGATCAGGAGGTTGCGTCAACCTATAAATTATCAAAAAAAAATTCATGTTGATGCACAAATCTCACACTTTAGGATTCCTAAGGTTGTGAAAGATTGTAGAAGCTGGAACAAAGAATTGTTTATCAGTACATGAAGGTACTTGATCTAGACCGAACAAGAGAGAATAATTTGGCTAGTGAAGAGCTATTTATTTTCTTTGCTATTGTTTTCAAAGGGAGAGGAAGTTCTATGAAATAAATGGAGAGATATTATATCTGCTAATGAGAACATGAGAAAGAATCTGAGAACTAAAAAGATCAAATCCACAGGGAGAGTCTGCATGGAATGTTGTTTGTAGTGATTAAACATATTAAATATCAAGCTAGGGAGAGCTTACCAGGCTACAACATTTATCAATATAGTTGTAGAACACATGTCTAGTATGTGTATGGCATATTTAATATTGTTTATGTTGCCATCAATGCCAAAGGGAGAGATCGATGACCTACAATTGATTGAATATCTAGATGCACTGAAGAGACAGTGATTAGAGATCACCGAGCTATTAAAGTGATATGTAAGATAATTAAATTAGTCAATATGTTGTCATTAATGTCAACTAGTTTTGACTATACTTATCATGATAGTTACAAACATCTAAATATCTATAGAAGGAAGAAATGGTGAAGAAATGAGATATCTACATAAGAAAAAGATGGATATGACAGTTAAGGATAAGGTATACATTGGGTAACTTATTGATGAGTCTATGGCTTTATATTGTTGACTTGAGAATGTTACCTTATTATATTATGAAGAAGAGATTTGAATTAAATAAGTTAATGTGGTTGGTAATTGAAGACTTATGTATACACTGAGCTAGTGCAGTGTATACTGAGTGACAGTAATAATTGAGTTAGTTATCACCAACACATTCAGTATTAACCGAGTATGGATGAAAATATTAAATGCTAAGAACAGCCAAATGAAATTGATGAGCTAGAAATTGTTATGATTTTGAGGTTACAGATACAGTTAGTTATAAGATCCATGACTGACATAATTCAAAGATGATCTAAAGGATGAGATTGAAATGTGTTATTGACACATCTACCAAGGAAGGTTTAAGTGGCAAAATGGATGAAGGAGATTAAGAGGCAAAATCCTATGGCTAATATGAAAATGGTTTACTTATCTATTTAAGAGACATGATTTTCATTGTTGAAACATGTTGGATAAAATATAGACTACAGAAGATTTCATGTGAAGACTTTTTCATGCATTCCTGATCAAACTAGTTACAGATAGAACCGAGCTATAAGCATAACTGAGTGTCAGAGATATATACACCGAGTAAAGTAAGCTGGGGAAATATTGAGGAAGTGAATTTCTTAATGATCAGATGAGTTTTATGAGCTTAGCATAGATCTGAATATTTGCAATTGAGTTTTATTTGAATCAGATCAGAACTATATCAGTTTAACCATTGATTTAGTAAAATATCTTAATGAAGTGGACCTAACAGTCTTTTTGAATTACCATATGACATTCAAGGAATGTTAATTGTTATCTTGTTGACCTCATAGTGAATTTTAGTCAAGAGTTAACTGTTAGTGATAAATCCTCTAACTAGGTCACACCTAATAGTGTGTATTGTAACCTTTAACAGGGTTGACTCCTAACCAAGCTCACTTTAGAAGAGTGAAATATTTTGGGTTACCGGTCCCAAGTGGTTTTTCCCTTAGCCTGAGGTTTCCATGTTAAATCATTGTGTTATGTGTTATTTTTTATGATTTTTTTTCTATCATACTTTACATATTGCATATTTGATTTAATCGGTAATCACAGTTTGGATAATTACTGGTATTAAGTAAATGAATAGAAAGATTGATATTTTATCTTACCGAGCTATTTGAGTTGTTGATTAAGTTTGAAAAAGTACATCTAAGATATTGGGACTGTAGGATAACTAATTTAATTGATTCACCCCCCCTCTCAGTTATTCTAACAATTAGTATCAGAGCGTATTGGTTGCTTGGAGGAAAGTTTCAAGTACTTAAACAAAAGATCACAAGATGTATAAGAGGGAAGTGCCTAATTTGAACAAAGATAACTTCTCGACATGGAAAAGCAGGATGAGGCTTCACATATCTAGAATTGGAAAATCTCCTCTACATCTACTAGAACATGGCTACTTACAACCGACCATTGGAACTTTGATAGTTGATCAGTTAAGAGACAGACATGAACATAACATAACTATAGTATAGATTGTTGCTGCTCTATTTGATGCTAAATTTGAAGATCTCAAAGCATGCACTACATCGAAGGAAATGTGGGACAAAATTGCATTAGTTTATGGTAGAGATTTAAATATAATGAGAGCACAAGATGGAAGCTTAATAGGTAAAATTGATGACATGAAGATGAAGGAAGGTGAGAATATCACACAATACTCTAACCTAATCAAAGAGGTAGTCAATGCTATCTGAGGAGTAGAAGGTATTATTTATGAAGATATTGTTGTAAGTTAAATACTAAGAACCTTGTTGCCTATCTATGCAATTAGAATATCTACAATTCATGAAATGAGGTTTTGACCTAATAGTACTCTTACCTTTGATAGTTTGATTAGAAAGTTAACTACTTTTGAGTTGAATAAATATGACAATAGTGTTGTACTGAGTGTTGAGTCTTCTTTTATGTCATCCCTAAAGATTAGTAACTCTATCAGTAAGCATAACATAAAGAATAAAAGTGGCAGTGACTGCGAATATGATCTTGATCAACTTGAAGCACTTATGGCATGGAGACTTTAGAAAGGTAAAGGAAGGTATAAGGGAAAGTTACCTTTAGCTTGTTTTAATTGTAAAGAGATTGTCCATATTGTTGCTATATGTCCTAACTAGAAAGAAGAAGATAAAGACAATGACTGATCTAGTGATGGAAAGTTTGGTAGAAGAGATGACAGAAGCAACTGACACTATGATAGAAGAAACAACCAAGATTACAAAGAAAAAGGAAAGAAGGCATGTTTCCTTTTTGGAGATGATGATGATGATACTGACACTGACACTAATGATGAAATTGAAGTGGTATTTGTTGCAATGAAAGATGATTCAAAAGAAGAGGAAAGGTATGTACAAACAACCCTTATTTTTAAAGTTAGCAAGAATGATACTTGGATCATTGATAGTGGTTGTACACATCACATGACTGGTGATGAAGATAAATTTTAATATCTTGAACACTACAATGGAGGATTAGTGAAAATTGGAAATGATACACCTTGTCAAGTGAAAGGAAAAGGGTCTATCTTATTGAATGATAGGATTAGATGTGATAATGCATACTGGGTAAAAGGACTTAACTATAATTTGTTGTGTGTAGCACATCTAAATAACTTAGGTCACTAAGTTGCATTTGAAAGAAAGAAGGTGAAAATATATGATGAAATGGGAAAGTTGGTCAGTACTGGAGGATAATCAAAAGTTAATTTATTCTATCATTACAGTGCTGAAACTTCTTTTTTGTTGGCAAAAAATGAAGATGTATGGTTGTGGCATAAGAGACTATGTCAAGTGAACTTTGATAACATGATTAAGATTAGTAAAAAGAGAAGAGTTAGAGGTATACCGAGTCTAACCAAACCTGATCATGTTATGTGCAATCAATGTCAAAAAGGAAGATGACCAAATCTAGTTTTAAAAGAAAATACTATTCATCTAAAGGTATTTTGGAGTTGGTACATACCAACTTATGTGGTCCTATGAGAACTCAAAGCTATTATGGTGAAAAATATTTTATTTTATTTCTTGATGACATAATATTTGGAGGACATGATTTGATTTGTGAATCTTTTGCTGATGAAATGAGAAAAGAATTTGAGATGTCAATATATGGAGAGATTAAATTCTTTCTAGGTTTGCATATTATACAAGAGAATGATGGGATTTTCATCACTCAATCAAAATACATTAAGGAAGTGTTAAATAATTTTGGCATAAAAGATTCAAAACTAGTAGGAACACCAATGGTAACAGGATGTAAGTTGACAAAGGATGATGAATCAACTAAGGTAAATCAGACACTGTACAAATCAATGATTGGAAAACTGATGTATGTGCTACACAGTAGGCCTGATATAGTACATGCAGTACGAATTGTGGCAAGATTTTCTACCAATCCTAAATATTCACATATGGTTGTTGTTAAAAGGATTCTGAGATATTTGAAAAAGACTGGAGAGTATGGTTTATGGTACACATAGTAAGGAAAATTTGAACTTTGAGTTTACACTGATACAAATTGGGCTAGAAACATCAATGACCGGAAGAGCACAAATGGTGTCTAGCATTCTTTTTAGGAGAAAGGCTTGTGACTTGGATAAGTAAGAAACAAGCATCCATTTCTCAGTCTACTGCTGAAGCAGAGTATGTTGTTACTGCTACAAATCGTTCAAATATTGCTTGGATAAAACAAGTATTGGAAGGAATGAATGAGGTGATCACTGACCTAGTGATTATATATTGTGACAACACAAGTGCTATAAACATTTCCAATAATTTGGTGATGCATTCAAAAATAAAGCATATATCTATTAAGTATCACTACTTAAGGGAACAAGTTCAAGAGAAGTAGGTGAAACTGGAATTTGTGAAATCTAAAGAACAACTTGCTGATATTTTTACCAAGCCCTTACCAAAGGACACTTTTGAGTATTTGAGGAATAGACTACGGGTCGTCCCCTATCTATTGGTCACTAAGGTGATCAAGAGGTTTCATCAACCTATACTTTATCATAAAATCATTCATGTTGATGCACAAAGCTCACACTTTAGGATTCCTAAGGTTGTGAAAGATTGTAGAAGTTGGAACATAAAATTGTTTATTAGTACATGAAGGTACTTGATCTGGACCAAACAAAAGAGAATAATTTAGCTGCTAAAGATCTATTTATTTTCTTTAGAATTTTTGTCAAAGGGAGAGGAAATTCTATGAGGTAAAGGGAGATAGATTATATATGCTAATGAGAACATGAGATAGAATCTGAGAACTGAAAAGATCAAATCCACGGGGAGAGTCTAGATGGAATGTTGTTTGTAGTGATTAAACATATTAAATATCAAGCTAGGGAGAGCTTACCGGGCTACAACATTTATCTATATAGTTGTAGAACACATGTTTGGTATGTGTATGGCATATTTCATATTTTTTGTGTTTCCATCAATGCCAAAGGGAGAGATTGATGACCTACAGCTGATTGAATATCTAGATGAACTGAAGAGACAGTGATTAGATATCACTGAGCTATTAAAGTGATATGTAAGATGATTAAATCAGCCAATATGTTGTCATTGATGTCAACTAGTTTTGACTATACTTATCATGATAGTTACAAACATCTGAATATCTGTAGAAGGAAGAAATGGTGAAGAAATGAGATATCTACATAAGGAAAAGATGGATATGACAAATAAGGATAAGGTATACATTGGGTAACTTATTGATGAGTCTATGGCTTTATATTGTTGATTTGAACATGTTACATTATTCTATTATGAAGAAGAGATTTTAATTGAACAAGTTAATGTGGTCGGTAATTGAAGACTTTTGTATACATCAAGCAAGTACAGTGTATACTGAGTGATAGTAATAATCAAGTTAGTTATCACCGACACATTTAGTATTAATTGAGTATGGATGAAAACATTAAATGTTAAGAACAGCCAACTAAAATTTGTGAGCTGGAAATTGTTATGATTTTGAGGTTACATATGAAGTTAGTTATAAGATCCATGGCTGACATAATTCAGAGATGATCTAAAGGATGAGATTGAAATTTTTTATTGACACATTTGCAAAGGAATGTTTAAGCGATAAAATGGACAAAGGATATTAAGAGGCAAAATCCAATAGCTGATATGAAAACTATTTATGTATCTATTTAAGAGACATGAGTTTCATTATTGAAACATGTTAGATAAAATATAGACTGCAGAATATTTCACGTGAAGAATTTTTCATGCATTCATGATCAAATTGGTTACAGACAGAATCGAGCTGCAGGCATAACTGAGCGTCAGAGATATATACACTGAGTAAAGTAAGTTGGGGAAATATTGAGGAGGTGAATTGTTTAATGATCAGATGAGTTTTATGAGCTTAGCATAGATCTGAATATTTGCAATTGAGTTGTATTTGAATCATATCAGAACTGTATCAGTTTAACCATTGATTCAACAAAATCTCTTAACCAAGTGAACCTAACACTCTTTTTGTATTGCCATATAACATTCAAGCAATGTTAATGTTTATCTTGTTGACCCCATAGTGAATGTTGGTCAAGAGTTAACTATTAGTGATAAATCCTCTAACTAGGTCACACCTAACAGTGTGCATTGTAACCTTTAACAGGGTTGGCTCCTAACCGATCTCACTTTAGAAGAGTGAAATATTTTGGGTTACCGGTCCTAGGTGGTTTTTCCCTTAGTGGAGTTTCCATGCTAAATCATTGTGTTATGTGTTATTTTTTATGATTATTTTTCTATCATACTTTTCATACTGCATATTTGATATAATTTGTAATCACAATTTGGATAATTACTGGTATTCGGTAAATGAACAGAAAGATTGATATTTTATCTTACTGAGTTGTTTGAATTGTTGATTAAGTTTGAAAAATTACATCTTAGAGTTTGGGACTGTAGGATAACTGATTTAACTGATTCACCCCCCCTCTCAGTTATTCTAATAGTAGGTCTATTTTTCTACTTTCAAAATTTATTTCCTGGTATTGGATCGGTTAATTGGGTAGATTGTACACCAGAGGTTGTTCAAATGGAAAATTATGTGAATATTCTTGGTAGTTAGGTTTTTGAGAAGGTATGGGGATATTTTAAGGATTTCCAAAAGAGAATGCATGAAAGGGAAATAATTCTAGCTCGTGATGTTGAGAAATATAAGGATGATATATGTTTCATGGTTGATATGGATACATGTCAAATGGAGGTAGTAGTACCTAGGACATTTTGGGCTATACCTATGGGTTATGATATAGAAGCCAATTTAGCTATTTCTTATGCTAATGAGATACTAAAGAACCCTATTGATCCTAATGCAAAGACATTTAGAACATATAGGGAAAAACATATTGAATTTACAGATACACTAAATGCACCAGTCATTGAGAAGAAAGTTAGAAAGGAGGTTGAGAAATTCTTTCTATAAAAAGGCTTCACACATGAAACTATAGATAAATAAAAAGCCAAACATGAAGGGGAGAAAGATGGTACTTCAGCTACAGCTATTGTAGATGGAAATATAGAATTTATTTGTCCTATAACTGGTAGAAATTTAACTAGAAGATAGACAAGGAGTGAAACAATAGTTAAGAAGGATAAACCTTCTCCTCCAACCAAGATACCTATGATGAGGCCAGTAAGGAAAACTAAATTTGAGCCCACAAAAGAAAAGGAGGATACTGTAACAAAGTTTTATGGTAAGAGGAAGAAAGAGAAGACAAAAGAGTATAAATAAGTGAAAGAGGAAGCTGAAGGAACATAGTCAAAACAAGAGAAAAAATAAGTCAATACTCAAGATAAAAAATTTAAAATGGTTGGTGCCCCTACCACAAAATATGCCAAGCCTGATTTTAGAAAGTTTAGCTTTGTTGATAAAAGAATTGAAGTTAAAAGGTGGGGTATACTTGCTGGTGTCAAAAAGTATTATGACAAGTTTGGTGAATAAGATCAAAGGAAATTTGAAGATATTGTTGTAGAAAGTATGAATAAGTTCAATCAAGTACTTATTTAATTGCAAGATCAAATTCCTTCTTTCTTATATGGTAAAATTGAAGCTAGATGAAATGGATCATTAAAGAAAGACAAAATTAATTGAGTATGTCTTAATGCATTTAAAGCCTGAGATAAATAGAGAGGAGATAAAGGAAATCTTGGATAAGGCTAGACCCACATTTAAGACAAAAACAAGAGTTACAAGACTATTGATTGGTGATTCTCAATCAGTGCAAGATGAAACAAAAAACATTTTGAAGAAACACTTAGGTCTTTTTGAGGATGAATAACATAATGAAGTGGAAGAGGAATAGGGGAAAGAAGAAGAGAGTGAGAAAGAAGATGTGATTTATCTTACCAATGAAGGGTGGACCATAAATGGTGTGAAGGTCACATTTGATAACAATATTCTGGATGAGCTTGAAGACACCATGGATACCATAGGTGATGTACCGGTCATGGATATTCCTGAAGAACAAAGGGACACTAAAAAGAAACATGAGGAAGAACCTAAGGATACACAAGATCAATAGGCAAAGGAGAGAGAGAAAAGAAAAGGAACTGGTTAGGGTATGAGAAAGGATGTGTCATTTGAACAACAATAGGTAGTGATAATGGAGACAAGAGGTGGAGATGAAGAAGCTAAAGATGAACATAAGGAGAATACTATAGACAAGGAGACATAAAAGGTAACAACTTTATGGTCTATGTCTTCTAGCATTGTTGGTATGGATGAAGATATACCTAACATTAAAGGGAAAATTGATTTGAGTTCTATGAGTCCTAAGGCATTTATGGATGTTTCCATAGAAATTAAGTTCAAAGAAAAGAATGAGAAAATGAAACAAGAGGCATGATTTATCCTTAATGCAAGAGATATTCTATCTGATTTAGTGTTTGATGTGAACTATGATGAAAAGGTTGTTGGATTACTAAGAGGGGAGTGAATCAGTAATCAATGATTCATTAAACCTTAAAGATTTATGTGATTCAACTCGGTAACAACTCAGTTAGACAAACTTCAACATTAACTGATAACAGTAAAATAACTTTATCAATTAGAAATAACATTCACAATAAACATTCAAAACATATAACACTAGTATTTAACCTGGATACCCAATTTGGGAAAAACCACAGTGGGAATTGTCACCCACTAAAGAAATACTCTTCTGAAGTATGCTTAGTTAAAAGCCAATCTAGTTAAAGATTATAATGCACATTGTTAAATATGACCCTCTTAGGGGATTTTCCTTAGATCTATTAGGATCTTCACCTTCTTAGGAGTGGCCTGGTTAAAGGTCTTCAGACACTCTTCTAGAATGTCACCTTGCTAAAGGTTTTACAATAAGATTGTTAAGTCCAATTGGTTAAGAAGTTTTTCTTCTACAAATGTTAATAAGAAACAATATAAAAATTGATCTTTAAATCTAAAAATACCTCTTACTTAGTTAGATCCTTTATGTACTCTTTGTCTTCACTTCTTTCCTTCACTTTCCACTAGCCTCAACACTTCATAAAATTCCTCTTGCAGACTCAGATTTCAACATTTTTCTTCTTCACTGCATCACCCAGTTACACATCCATCTTTTAACTTTTCCAGCTCACTTTCCATATAATTTCATCCTTTATATAGACTCTATTTTTCCTCTTAATCTCCTTTATTATGTTTTCCTCTGATTAATCTCAACCATCAAATCATCCTCAAAAACTGATTCAGTGAATTTGGAACTTGGTAAAAAAAATTATCATCACCTCGGAACTTGAACTTTTCTTGGAACTTGTACCTTCACTTTTTGTCACTTAGATCTTGTCTTAGATCATCACCTTGACTTTTCCTAATCATAGATCTCTTCAAATAACTCTTCCTCATTCTTAGAATCTTCCAAATCATTGTGGCTCATCATTAAATATTGTTTTGATCCTTATATTTAATTTATGTTCCTTTCTCAGTGACTAACTTCTTTTCCTTCAATCAAAATTCTTTTTTCTTCACTCAGTAACTAAATTTGTGTACTCGGTGTCTTGACTTGATTTCCCTTCGCTAAAACTTACTTTCCTTTTACCAAATAACTTTTCCTTCTTAGTAACCAAACTATTTTATTTACCGACTTGACCAATATTCTTTATTCACTTGTCCAATGTCTTTACCAACTTGATATAATCAAAATTTTAGTAGAATACAACTAAATCAATATAATTTTATCATTTTCTAATCTATATTAGCTGCCCAATTAAGTTCTTCAACTTCACAACTTTTCACTTCCTCTCTTTTTCCTTTAGCGCACTCAACATATATCATACTCTGAATGATATGGGAAATTAATATAAACTAGAAATCAATTGATTGACATCAATGAAAAAATAATAACTGATCTAATCCTTCTATAATCTTGTATACCTCTGATCTTGGTTGGTCTTCATCATCATCACCATCATTTATAGTAACAATCTCCCTCATTGGCATTGATTACAACACTCAATATCAATTGAAGATGGCAACACTGTAATTAACAATCTCCCTCTAACTTTTTATATTTTAGTCTTCTCGGTTACTACTTTTCTCCCTTTGAGATTTATCTTCTTTCTTTGCTTCATAATTTAATTCTTCATTTTCTCCTTCTTTTCTTATTCTCCCTCTTTCTTTCTAACCATCAATAGCTTATTCTCCCTATTTGACAACAATGCCAAAGATAAATACTCCTAAAAATTTGTTCAGGTAGTGGATCATACCTAGCACATAAAGATATCTCATTGCATACATAACCATTTTTCACAATTTCAAGAATCACCTAAAGAGTGAACACTTGCATCAACTCAAAAAATAGATATTGTAATGAATCCTTGAATTTATGCAACATGCATCATGGCCTAGTGAATATTGGATAGAGAAATAACCCCTAATTTACCTTTGAGATACTCAAAAGCATCCTTCGGTAGTGGCTTGGTAAATATATCTTCTATCAACTCCTTTGAATTCACATACTCCAATATAACATGCTTATCTTAAACTTGTTCTCTCAAGTACATGATACTTGATAGAAATGTGCTTGGTCTTGGAATCTATTACTAAATTCTTTGATATGCTGATTGTACTTGTATTATCATAGTAAATAGTAACTAGATCGGTAGTCTCCTCTTGCATACCTTCAAGTAGTTTTTTTATCAATACAATGTTTTCAAAATTCATAGTTGGTGCTACATACTCTGCCTCATCAATAGATTGTGATATACACCTTTTTTTCTTACTCAACAATGTCACTAATCTTTCTCCCAAAAAGAAAGTTCCTCCACTTGTAGTTTTCCTATCATCAATGTTTCTAGCCCAATTTGATGCAGTCAAGCTCAATGGATCCAATTAAGGACTGACCGACCTTGCAGCCAAACCAATATGCAATGGAAATACACAACAACAACACCAGCATATCTGAAATGAAACAAAAGTCTTTATTCATAAAAACATTGATTACATGCAATGTGTTGGGTTGTAAGGCCTTCCTAGTTATGGCCAATTACAAAGCAAGTAACAGTCTACAAGATCTCACAGGTGACAATTTTTTTCCACAACATTAGCCTAGCCCAAGTCTGTAACACACAACACACTAGTAGGCACCCAGGAAAGATCTAAACTTGTACTCAAACTTCCAAGCAATCTTCTTACTCCTAAGCTCACAAGCTACTAACCTTTCTCCCAACTATCTAATGCCCTAAACATCTACCCAAGCATCCTATAAATATTGATTCCCAGCCACAAGTCAGCTGATGAAACAATAAATCTTTACAAACAAATATTAAATGCTAAAAACATCAGTCGGCTCTCACATAGCCTTACAAAATAAATAAAACTCTCAAAGATGGCCCCAAATGGTCATTAGATCTACATAAGAGAATGTCACACACTAGATCTAGGTCCCCACATGTCCAACGGTCAATCCATAACATGAGGAGCGCAACCCAAATTAAATGCACCAGTCGGCCAAGCCAATCTAACAAAACAATCAAGTCACTAAACAAGAACATAGAGCAACAGAAGAAATAACCGAGCACTAGTCAACCAACCATGCTAGGCATGACCGAGGAACATAGTTATTGCTGAGTGCCAGTGAACCGATGCCTTTAGTCACTGAGTGTTCTTCAGAGACTGAGCACCCTGGTAACCACATAAACCAAGCCACTAGTCTCCCAAACTGAGCAAGAACTCCACCAAACCAAGATCAAAACTAACAATCTACCCTCAAAGATAAACATATTTTTGGTTGATACAGGATTTCCCAAAATCCTAGGATGCTCCTTCATCAGACACCCCAAGTAAGAAAGATTTTCTCATAAGGAAATCAAGAATGCCTCAAGGGAATCAAAGCAGGTATGCCAAATTTTTTCTTCACCCACATCTCTTCTTGTCCTTCATCCCAAGTAGTATTCACTTCATTCACTATCTCATGTAGAAATTCCTTATGCTTTCCACTTCATTTACCCCTCTGATTGGCAATTGATAGCAACCGACTCTGACCACTACCGATCACCTCTATGCCTCGTTAAGGTTCATCCCTTCCAAACTCCTCAACCAATTCAATATCATCTGCATCTCTCTATGTCACAAATTTCACCATCTATTGTACCATCTCTACCAGAAAAACCATCTTCTTCTTAATCTCAACAAACTCTTTAGAGATATCATTCTCCTTCTCCTTGAAACTAGACTTAACAAGAATAGGTTCATCAACCTTTTTCTCCTAAGTTTTGTCATAAGGACAACACCTGATAACTCCACATCCTTTAACCCCTATCTCCTATAAAGGTATTAGCTTATGCTAAGCTCCTTCATGCCTAACCACATAGGTATTAGCACAGCCATCAAATAAAATATTTATGTCAAACTTCCAGGGTCTACCAAGCAATAGATGATAAGCATCCATAGGCAATATATCACACAATATCTCATCATGGTAAGATCCAATCTAAAACTTAACCAAGCATTATTCTTCAACTCTAACCTTAGAAACATCTTGTATCCAACTAATCTGATAAGGATTAGGATGCTTCATTCTTCTCAAATTCAATTCACTAACCATTTCATCTAAAACAAAGTTTTCAGAACTACCACCATCAACTATGACATTACATACCTTATTCTTGCACTTACATCTAATTCTGAACAAATTTCTCCATTGCATCAGTTCATGAACACATGTAGCTAACCTTCTAGTGATAAGACATTCACCTTTCTATGGAACATTCTCAATGTCTTCTTCAACAACTAATGCAACTCTTTTCTTAGGACACTGCCAAATTCTATGACCAGCTTCACCACAGTTATAACAAGTGCTAGTGAACTCATTATTTCACCTCCCTCTTTGTCCATCATTCTTAGTAACTTGACCACTACTAGATCCCACATCAGGCTTAGGATTCTCTATCACATTACTATCAACAACTATCTCACTAGTTTTACCACCTCAGTTCCTATTGTTTTGTTTTCCTTCATACCTCTTATTCAGCTTCTCTTCAATATTTAATGCCATCTGATAAGCATCACCAATTTTTGTCATCTACATAGTAAGTAACTCTTCCTAAATACTAGGTCTCAAAACTAGACATACCTAGCAACCTTCTCTTTATCAGCTTCAAAATGACCAGCCCTAATCAGGATTCTATAAAACTCCTCGGTATACTCCAGTACCAATTTTTTAGTCGTCTTTAAAGCTTGCATCTTCTTAAACATATCCAATTCATAATCCACCAGAATGAATTGCTTCTTCAACTTGTCGACCATTTGGTTCCACTTGGTGATCTTCTCTTTTCCTCTTCTACCTCTTTCCAACTGAACTTCTCTCCACTAGATATTTGCATGACCTTTCAACTTAGTCTTTGTAAATCTAACCCTATCAGGATATTCTATTTCTTCATACTCAAAGTATTCATCAATCTCATTGATCCAATCAATCAATTTTTCTAGCCTAAGGCTTCCATCAAATGTAGAAACTTCACTCTTAGGTCTTTTCCCAATCTTAGACATAGCTTTCAGAATTTGATTCTCTTCAAGATCTCTAGCTTCTTCGACAACTTCTTCAAAATGATATTCCTCAAATTCATCTCACTAACCTCTTTCAAGATAGGCTTCTTCTTTCTTAACTCCTCTTGCAGATCTTGCACATCTTTCTGTAAAGCCCTAAAATCATCAATATTGAATTCACCAGTAGCTTCCTCTTCTTCAGAGATCTCACTATTTCTCCTTTGAGGCATCTTCAAACCAAGATCTAGATACGAATACATAAGATCCACTCAGCTCTAATAGGAATAGACTTTGCTCAAACAGGAACAAACTTTTCTCTAATACCACCTGATGTAGTCAAGCTTAGTGGATCCAACTAATGACTGACCGACCTTTTAGCCAAACCAATATGTAGCAGAAATACACAACAACAATAAAAGATCTAAAATGAAATAGAAGTCTTTATTCATCAAAACACTGATTACAGGCAATGTGTCGAGCTATAAGGAATTCCCTATTATGGAAAATTACAAACCAAGTTCTACAAGATCTCGCAGGATCCAAATCTTTTCCACAACATCAGCATTCAGCTAGCCTAGGTCTGTAACACACAGCACACTAGTAGGCACCTAGGAAAGATCTAAAATTGTACTCAAACTTCCAAGCAATCTTCCTACTCCTAAGCTCGTAGGCTACTAACCTTTCTCCCAACTATTTGATACCCTAAACATCTACCCAAGCATCCTATAAATACTGATTCCTAGCCACAAGTTGGTTGATGAAACAATAAATCTTTACAAACAAATATTAAATACTAAAAACAATAGTTGGCTCTCACATAGCCTTACAAAATAAATAAAACTCTCAAAGATGGCCCCAAATGGTCATCAAATTTGCATAAGAGAATGTAGCATGCCAGATCTAGGTCCCCACACGTCTAATAGTCAATCCATAACACAAGGAGCACAACCCAAATTAAATGCGCCAATCAGCCAGGCCAATCTAACAAAATAATCTAGTCGGTAAGCAAGAACGCCAAGCAATAGAAGAAATAATTGAGCACCAATCGACTGACCATGCTAGGCATGACCAAGGAACATAGTTATTATTGAGTGCCATTGAATTGACGCCTTCAATCATTGAGCATTCTTCAAAGACCGAGCACCCCGGTAACTGTGTGTGAATTTTGTACCTAGCTATAGACACAACACTTCAGTAAAACATTAGAGGTTAGCAAAAATCAAAATCTATCAAATAATTGAAACTAAGATAACTAGGTGATTTACTGCCTTCTAGTAGGTGCGAGTATGATGTTCTCATATTGGAGTGCAAGTATGATGTTCTCAGATTGGAATCGAGATCAGTGACAATGCAACACCTAAACGAAAGATTTGAATGCAAAATATAAAAGACTATATGAATACAGATTATTCTAGATTTTTGTATTTTCTGTGTAATAATATGAGAAACTATATGAATCTAAGCTATATGAATGAAATTGAATGCAGATTTAATCTAAGAATGCTATGAATGAATATGAAAATCTATGATATGAAACTATGCAAAACTATGATCAACTATGAAAGATCTCACAAATTGCCTATCGTAAATGTTGAATCCTTCAATCGCCAATTCGCCAGAGTAATTGTGTAAATTCAAGTGTTGATAATTATGAAGAGTTGAGCCTTGATTTTATAGAAATCCAGGGCTTTGAGGATGCAGGAGAAAAGCCATAAATCACTCTTGATAAACTCAGGTTGATTTTTGAGTTATCAGGAAATCAGAGATAATTAACTCACAAAAATCATGCAAAAGCAGTGTTTATCTCAAAATAGAGTTTTAGATAAAATTTCAACTCATCATCAGATGTTGAGTTTCAATTTTGAAATTGATTGTTAATTTCTAGTTGCCTGCTTTTCTGATTGTGCATGATTTAATTATAAATTAATTTAAAAATAAAATGATTTATTCTCAACTTAACTGATTTTTGAATTAAAACAATTGATTTATGGGTTAATCAATTATTAAATCAAACTTTATTCTAAAACTATATTAGTAAAATTGACAATTGACATTAATCAATTAAATAAAAATTTAATCAATTAGTCATGAGATTTTAGATTTATTGTCAAAATTAAATAATACAATTTAGGAATAATTTAATCAAATCCAATTAAATAATTAAGTGGCAGTATTAGATCTAATTAATTAAATATTCAGAATATTCAATTAATCAAAATTTAGAATAAATAGGATTTATCACTAAATAGCTATTAAATTAAAGATAATTAGGATAAATAGGAATATTGCTAGGAATATTCCCCGATGCAGAATTTAGGATAAAATCAATTAGGATTCAATAATGTAGAGATGTGCCTTAGGTTAGGACTTTGATGTTGATTTCATTCGATTTGAAGATGTAAGAGGTTAATGAACCTATAGCCCATTTTTGGGGTATTACATTTTGCCCCTCTTTGAATTACTGTGTAAAGTGCAGTGGTTCAAAGAATAGTCTATGTCTGATATATATGTATGAGACTGATTTGAAAGATTAACTGATTCTGAGACAGAAACTGATTGAAATATTTTGAAGATGCAAGATTTAAGATTTAGGTCCTGAATGACCAAAGATAATGTTAACTATAGCAACAATGAACCGATGATTATGAAAAAGTGCCAAAATGCTTGATTTCGAACCTTATGATTGTGAAGAAATGAGTGACCGATTCTAGACCTAATTGTCCTAAGAAGAATCGTATTGCTATCACATCCTAAACCCATCAGTTATGAAGAACCAAGGAAATGATGCTAATGAATCGACAGTTATGAAAAGCTGATACAGTTTACAAGATAGATTTAGGATACCGGATTGATATGGATCTCTATGAATCTGATCATTTAGATGAATTAGCAACTAGACATGATTCTTGTCTTGATTACTAAGAGAAAGATTTGATTTGATAGAATTGAGATTGACAGACTTGAATGATGTGCAATACCATGCCCCCTTCAGGATAAAAATTGAAATCTAACAAGAAAAGTTAGCATTGAATGGTTCAAAAGCATGTTAATTGATTTTAAAATTAGTTATACACATTCGGGAATGCATTCTGCATCATTTAGAGGTCCTAGAGACCAAGTTTGATTAGGTTAAAATTTGAATAGTTTGATGTAAGACAATCAGTTAAGTTGAATTCTAGATTTGTATGATGATTGAAGGTTGATTATGAGAGTAGTTGACAATATAAACGATCTTAGATTTTGATTTTGATCTCAAAAATGAGTTCTACTTGTTGTTTCATTGGAGGGACCTTCATACAATGCTCAGTCCTTGTGTCATTTTTAGCATTTTTATTTTTGAAGAATCATTTAAGTGTTCAAACAATTTGTGAGACCATGAAATCATGCAAAGTGCAAAATGACATGCAGAATGAAATGCAAACCTAAGACCTAGGACCTAGTCACTGATCATGTGGTGATTTGTTATCATCATCAAAAATTTTTAGGTAACCAAATAAATCAATACAACATCCACTAGTCATGAGACTATAGACATATGAATATTGATTTGTATGCGCAAGAATCAATATAACACCCACTACTTAGAAAACCATGGACATATGAATATTGATTTTGTTTTTGGAATGTTGAATTAGATATAAGCACCAAGGAACAAATGCCAAGATGACCTGAATATCATGTCCATTTTGATATAGAAATTTGTATAAGCATCAAAACATAAATGTCGTGATGACCAGAATATGCCTTGCATAAAAAACACATTAAGTAGTCAAGAGATCATTCTAAATCCAGTGTGAATTACCCGTAGTGACCCTTTATCATTCACATCCTTAGGTAAGATTGTGTTTCACAGTAAGAGTAAGAAATCACTCAAAAAGACAATAGTTAGATCAAAATTCCTTGAATTTTCTAGGTATCAATGGTCAAGGTACGCATGGCCATCCAACTCAAGATAGAGGCTCTTACAAACGGACACCATTTCAATCCAAAATTTCCAAAGTTGTTAGATTTTTGAATACAAGCAACAAACAAAGAAAAGATTATGCCCCCAGTCATCACTCTCTAAATCCTATAAAGGAAATCATTGAAGAGCTCGAAAGGACACAATATGCAAAAATCTCAATGCAAATCAGTAAGCATACAAGGAGATAAAAGCATGTAAAAGCATAGATTGTTTTCAATTTGATGTTTGATTGCGTTGTTGTAGATGCAAAATCCTTTCTCGAGATGAGACTCACTGACTGACTCAAATGAAGCTTCAAAGGACTCTGACTAGATATGACATGTCTAAAGCATACACTAAAGGCCATAGGATATGACATTGATTTCCTCCAAATTTGAACATTGATAGGATACAGATGCTTGAACCGATTGGTGTACAAACTGACTTATTGAAAATAGGAATGCAGAAACAAACTGGGAGATATGTACAAACTAAAGCAAGACTGAAAGCTGGGAAAGACCAAGATTGCGCTAATGGATGGAATGTTTTGAAACAAGTGGCACCCATTTGCTAGGTTTTCACCATCTTGGCAAAGATTCTATTTTTGCTACCAAGGCGCTTGTTTCCAGGTTTTCACCAAGGCACTTTTTCTTTTTCTCATTTTTTTGTATTTTTCATTTTTTCAATTTTTTGTACTTTTGATATTTTTTTATTTTTTTTATGATACATCAAGGCACCTATTGCTAGGTTTTCACCAAGATGTTCATTTTTTCAAGACTTTTTCAGATTTTTTCAAGACTTTTGAAAAGACTGAATGCCTTAGGCATAGATTTTCTTCAGATGGAGAATGTTGATTGGTTCTCAGAGTTGTTCTCCTTCATTCGTTGAGAGTTGATAGGCACTAGAGCCAAAAGTAGCAGTGATTTCAAAGGGACCCAGCCAGTTGGGTTCAAACTTCCCCTTGTGTTCTCTATGTGATTGATTTTTAGGATTCTCTCTCAAGACTAGATCGCCAACCTAAAATTATCTTTGTCTAACTTTCTTGTTTTAACCTCTAGACATTCTCTTCTAATATTAGATAAGATGATCATACGCTGCTTGTTCGCGCTCATCTAATAGTTCAAGTTCTTGCAACCTAGACACTCTGTAGTCATCATCAGTTACTAGACCATGCATTCTAATTCTTAGTGATGGGATTTCAACCTCAATAGGTAGTACCACTTCAAACCCATAAACTAAAGAAAATGTTGTAGCCCCAGTGGGTGTTTTGATACTTGTTCTGTAGGCCTAGAGAGCTGGATTTATCATGAGATGCTAGTATATTCCTATTTTATTAACTGTACAGTGCAAGATTTTCAATAGATTCTTATTAGAAGCCTCTACTTGTCCATTCCCTTGAGGATAGTAGATAGATGACCAATGTTGTGTAATCTTGAATTTGGCACATAGATCATCTAAGTCTTTATTTTTTAATTGTCCACCATTATCTATGACTATAGAATGTGGAATACCATACCGGCATATGATGTAGTTCAAAATGAACATAGATATTTGTTTTCCATTTGCTTGTGTTAAGGGAACTGCTTCTACCCATATCGTGAAATAATTTGTAGCTATGATAATATGAGTATGCCCATTAGAAGAATGAGGATGTATGGACCCTATAAGATCAAATGCCCATTGGTGAAAAGGCCATTGTGTAGTGAAGGGAATTAGATCTCTCCCTGGAGCATGAATTAAGTTACCATGCACTTGGCACTTTTGACAATTCTTAGCAAACTTAATAGACTCTTTCTCCATTTCTGGCCAATAGTACCCAGCCCTAATAAGTTTTCAAGATAGTGTTAAACCATTCGAGTGTGATCCACAAATTCCATCATGGACTTCCTCTAACACACATTGAGACTCTTCCCATTCTAAACATCAAAGTAGCGTACCATCTAGACCTCATTTGTACAGATCGTGACCAATTATGACATATTAGGATGCATTATGGATAAGGTATCTCTTTTCATGGTGGTTAAAGGTATCGGGAATGATTTGGTCTTTGAGATAGGAGAATAGATTTTTATAGTGGGATGAATCATGACCTACAATAGTGCAGATCATACGGGTATCAAGGGAATCATATGCAGGATAAGATAGTGCTTCCACCAGGAACTCATAGCGTAGCTCATGTTCAAGTTGTTGTAGTAAAGTAGATAATGTTGCCATTGTATCGGCAGCCTTATTCTCTATTCTAGGTATTTTCTCAAAGGTGATAGCTATGAAGTATTTCTTTAGATCATGTACCATTCTCTTGTATAGAACAAGCTTTTCATCTTTCATTTGATACACATCATTGACTTGATGGATTACAAGTTGTGAGTCTCCATGAATGCGTAATTCTATTACTCTCCACTTAATTGCTATTTTCATACCATTTAAAAGGGCTTCATATTCAGCAATATTATTTTTACAAGGAAATTTGATTCTAAATGCCTTAGGAATTGAGTATCCTTGAGGAGTGATAAACAAGATGCTTGGGCCAGATCCATTCTGTGTATAGGAGCCATCAAAGAACAATTTCCATTCTCTAGAAGAAAGATTCATGATAGAGAAATTTGGAAATTCCATTTGCATTGGTGTGTCATCAAACATAGGTGCATCTACTAACTGATCAGCAATAGCCTAACCTTTAATAGCTTTTCTTTCAACATATTCAATGTCAAATTCACTTAAGAGCATGAGCCATTTGGCTAATCTACCCATGAGGGAAGCTTTTCTTAGTAGGTACTTTAGTGGAGCAATCTTAGCTACTAAATGTGTGGTATGAGCCAACATATAATGTCTCAGTTTCTATGATGCAAATATCATAGCTAGACAAGCCTTTTCAATCATAGAATAATTCTTTTCGTATGCTACCAATGTTCTATTGATATAGTATATAGCTCTTTCCTTCTTGTTCTCATCATGTTGTGCAAGCAATGCCCCCAGTGATGTATCTGTAGTAGAGACATATAAGATCAAAGGCTTCCCTTGAATGGGAGGCATCAAGATAGGAGGATTTGATATATATTTCTTGATATGATTAAAATTCTATTCACATTCCTCATTCCATGCAAAGGTCACACCTTTATGTAATGTCTTTGTAAAATGTTGTGATATGTCTGCTAGCTGAGATATGAAGTGTCTAATAGATTTTATTCTCCGTTGTAAAAATTCTCATTTGACTAATATTCTCGGGAGGTTGCATCTCCATGATAGCTTTAAATTTTGTTGGATCAACTTCAATACCTTTCTTTGAAACTATGTAGCCTAAGAGCTTTCTAGAAATGACACCAAAAGCACACTTCTTAGGGTTCAGTCTGAGACTAAACTTCTCCATTCTATCTAGTATCTTGTTCAAGTCATTTAGATGTTCAGATCTTATAATATATTTTGCTAAAGTGTCATCAACATAATCCTCCATAGTTTGATGCATCATGTCACAAAAAATAGATGTCATAGCTCTCTGATATATAGCACCAACATTCTTAAGCCCAAATGGCATGACATTCCAATAGAAGGTACCCCATGCATATGTGAAAGAAGTCTTCTCTTCATCTTCTAGAGCAATTTTTATTTGATTATATCTAGAAAAACCATCCATTAAAGAATACATCTCAAAACCCATAGTCATATCCACTATCATATCAATATTAGGTAATGGAAAATCATCCTTAGGGCATGCTTTGTTTACATCTCTAAAATCTATGCATACTCTTATTGATTTTTCTAGTTTAGAAATAGGTACAATGTTAGAGATCCATTCAGCATAGTCAATAACACAGATGAATCTGGCCTTTAGTAGTTTCTCTAATTCAGCTTTGACCAAGAGTGCAACATGTGGATGCATCTTTCTCAATTTTTGCTTAACAGGTTTGATGTTTAGAGCTATAGATAAATGGTGCATTATAAGATCAGGATCCAACCCTGGCATATCTAAATATTTCCATGCAAATTTGATCTTCTTTTCTATTAAGAATGTTGTAAATTTTTTCTTTTCTTCTTCTAAGAAGTATTGTGATACATGAATCAACTGTGGTTCTTCTGTTGTTCCCAAGTTGATGGATTGAGTGGGCTCAATTAGAACTAGATATATGTCCTATAAATGACTTGGAAGGACATCAAATATCTCATCCTTAGGCACCTCAAAGAGGTTTTCACCTTTGGATACATCGTTTATTTTTACTTTTGTAGGTTTTGAGACTGTCACAAAGTGGTTTTCACCCTCAAAACTCCTTTTCTTTTTAATCTTATTCTTATTTTTTTGACTAAGATACTTGATGTCTAACTCCATCATGCTAATGCTCAATTCACTGATGGAAGTTATCAAAGGCTTAACTACATTGAGATAGAAAGAAAGGGCATAGTCATTGGGAAAGGTATAAATACCTTGACTTAGATTCATAGAGGTTTGGTCAAGAAGTTCAGGATGTTGGATAGTCAAAGTGGTGAAAGATTGAGAAATAGTGTTTACAGATATGGATTTGTCATCATTGGTCTTAACCTAAAGCTTGATTTCAAAGGTGATATTACAACTTAAGATGTTTAATTCATGAATAGGCTCAATGACATTGTGGGAGTCCACTTCAGCCATCGGCGGATCAGACTCGTTAAGTTCATCATTTCACTCTAGACTTACATTGGGTTTAGGTGCATATTGGTGAATAACATCAACATGTTTCTCTATGATAAGCTCATCTTCCTCTGGAATGGCTCCCCATTCATAGTCATTTGATTCTTCATCTATGCCTCTAGGAAATCTAAGAACATGAGTAAAGTCAGGATGACTACCCCAAGAAGGGTTACCCTTAGATTTTGATTTGAATTCATACTCATGGGAATCTGTCTCATAATAACTACCACCTTCCTCTTTGTCTATTTGATTGTTTTTGAGATTAGCTGGTTCTTGTGGTGCAACTATCTCTTGCTCTATAGTAGGTTCTTGTGTTTCTACTACATTAATTCTTTTTATTGGATTATCTTCAGCTTCAAGGAGGTCTTTTATTTCTTTAGGAAAATTCTCATAAGGAATAAGATCTTCAGTGGTGTCTGAATCATCACTATTAGATTGTTCTATTGTTTCTCCTTTTAGTTGATTTGTTGTGGATGGCTCAATCTGTTCTAAGACATGTGAGGAGTTCTTGCTAAGATAGAAAGGCTTCTTCTTATATCCTAGACCTATTGTATTCTTGTTTTCTTAGCCACGATGGTCAAGAGGTGATAGATGACCTTTACCTTGTAGTCCTAGAGGTCATTTTCCTTTATACCCCATTTTTGTGATCAATTTGTCCCCTAGGCCATATGACTTAGAAGGGATCTTCAGTGTTTTAGATTCACATGGTTGAACAACTTGAGATTCAGGTTCATCTCTGTATAGCCATGCAAGCACAACTTCATCCTCTTCAAACTCTTGTTTAGATACTTGTTCTGCAACAAAATTTCCTTTATATGCCTCAAGAGGTCCTTTAGACTCCATTTTAGACTATTTTAGAGTTTACCCATAGGACTTAGGTGAGATAGGGAGAGATGTCAAACATCAGACTGGCTCTATAGTATATTCTCCCATACCATTTTCTTTGATTTTGACCTCTTTAGCAATGTCTTCCATCTTGGATGTTGAAGCAATGTCTAGCTTCTTAGTAGAAGATTCTTTGTTATTAGGAACAAGTTTATCAACACTTTCTTTCAATGCATTGCAAGTTGTATATAGATCAGATGGAATCATCACTTCTAATCCTTCATAAGGAAATTTCAAACACTAATGGTATGTAGAAGGAATAGCTTTCATTTAATGTATCCAGGGTCTCCCTAGAAGGATATTGTAAGCCAAAGGTAGATCAAGAACTTGACATATAGTATCTCTGATAACAGGACCTATTTTGATAGGTAAGACAATTGTTCCTTTGGAAGATCTTCCTTGCTCATCATATTCTTTGATATTTATCTTCTTTCTAGGATCAATGGCCATTTCTAAAATTCCCAATTGTGTAATCAAGCTAAAAGAACAAATGTTTAGACCAACACCCCCATCTATCAACACACATTTGACATGATGATTTTGGATCAACACTTCAATATGAAAGGGCTAGTTATGCAGATGACTCAAGGAGTTATCATCTTCCTCTAAAAAGGAAATATATTGTGGAGACGTAAGATGACCAACCATAGTCTAGAATCTGTCTAAATCAAGGTTATTAGGAACATTGGATCTGAGAAAAGCTTTGTCTAGAATGGCTCTATGAGCTAGAGATATCCGAAGAAACTCAAACATGGAGATTTTTGCATTTGTATGCTAGAGTTGTTGGACAATACTATATGATGTAGGCCTCGTGTCTTTAGGATTTAAAGATTTAGATGTAGCCTTCTGCTTAGAAGTAGATGAAAGATTGAAAGGCACCTTAGGGACATTTTGTGAATTTGGTATTTGTCCTTATAGATGTGTCTGAGCTTGTGATTGAGTAACTGCATTAATTGATTGATTTTCTCTATCATTTCTCACAATCATGATGACATTGCAATGCTCAGATAGACATGGTTCAACCATATTGATAATAGCATTGTTTCCAAAGTAGGCATAATTGACTTTAGCACCCATATTAGGCTGAGAAGAAGAATCTTCTTTACCATGTTTTGGAAATGGTTCTGTGAATGTTGTATGATCATTATTGCTCTTACAATTGTCAATTGTAATTTCTCCATTATCAATTTTGTCTTGTATGATGTGCTTCAAGCAAACACAATTATTAGTCTTATGACCCTTATTGTGATGGAATTCATAGAAATCATTCTCTCTCCACCATTTTGGTTTAGGTTCAGGATCAAAGACTTTTATCTCAAGCAAGTAGATGATTTTGTTGCCAATAGATTTTTCATGGCAGATTCCAAAGATTCTCCCAGAGTGAATTTGTGGTTAGGATCTGTAGCCCAAGGTTTATAATCAGATGACTTTTTGTTGGGATCTATTGCTTTAGCTTTGAAAGCTTTGATGGCTTGGGTGCCAACAGTGAGATTGAAAGTGGGTGCCTTGGATGGGGCATGGATAGTATCAACAACACCATCTATGACAACACCTCTATTCTTGTTCTAGTTTTTGTTCTTGTCCTTAGAACTAGATCCAGATTCATACTTGTCCTTTTGAAGTGTGATGTCTCCTTTTTTCACAAGTACTTTCTCAATTTTGATCGCATTATCTACCATCTTCTCAAAGGATGTATGATTTTGCATTTGTAAAGGGTAGTTGATTTTTGGAACAAGATTGTTGATGAAGATTTCCAGCTTCTCAATTTCTGGAATGGGCCTAGCATATAGAGAAAATTTCTTCCTCCATATCTTGAGAAATGTTAGGAATGGTTCACCTGGATATTGTTTTAGATTGTAGATGTCGATCATAGTGACCAGATGTTGAATATTGTATGAGTATTGTTGATAGAATAGTTTGATTAACTCTTCAAAAGTTTTGATAGTTGGAGGCATTCTAGAGAATCAATGAATGGCTTCTCCTCCCAGAGATCAAGGGAAAAGATGCATCAAGTAGGTTGGTTTGGCCATAAACTCCATAGATTGAGTATAGAATTCTCTGACATGATCTTGAGGATCAAATTTTCCATCATACTTATCATATTTAGGCATTTCCACTCTTTTAGGGAATGGTGGAATGTACAAGTCTTTATCAAATGTAAAAGGGCATAGGGCATCCATGGAGAACTCCTTAGGTTCCTTTTCTTTTTCTAATTTGTTAAGCTTGACTTGCATGGAATGCATCTATTTCATCAAGGCTGTGATAGGATTTTCTTCCTCATGTGTAATGATATTTTCAACACTAAATTTTGGAGGAAGTTTAGCTCCTTGATGAGCTAACTCTAGAAAGTATGCCTCTCTATCTTCTTTCAAGAAATGCCTCATCATTTTCTTGAAGTCGTCATTGTTTTGATATCGAGCAATTTTAGAAGGTGTAGGTTCTTGATCCACACCATGTTGAGAATGGGGTCCTTGAGACCCATGTTGTGTTCCTCTATGAGACATGTTAGGAGTTTTAGGACTCTTTGGGATAGATTGAGGAGGAGTTTGTTAATTACCTCCGTGAATTGATGGAGGGGGTATGTAACCAGTTTTTAATTGAAAATTACCAAGACCGTCATCTTCATAAAGACCATAATTGTAGAGTTTCTCAAGAGTAGGACCCTTGTGAATAGTCAAAGGTATGGTGTTGAGTGCTTCTCTAGATTTATTGTGTGAGGAAGCTCTAGTTTCCACCATTAACCTTGGGTGAAGCTAGAAAGCAAGATGAAGACAACTGAAGAATGACCTAATTCAAGAGGATTGAATGATGCAACATTGTCAAGATTGAATTGATTAAAGATTTGATCAGATGTAAATAAAGGATATTCTGCCACAGTAGTGTGGGTAGACACCCAATAGATGGAAAACACGAGCTCACAACACTTAGCCATTTAGTAAGAAGACTAAATTTGAAGATAAATTTGACAAGGTTTTGACACAAGATGAAAAAGACTCAAATCTATAAATCAAAAGGCTAAATCAAACTCAAGAGATCACTTTAGGAAAATGAATGAATTTTCTTCTAGTTTCTACTCTGTTCCTAACATAGTGACTATTTTGACAGAATCTGGAAATAGGCTGTAAAAACTAGATTTCTGAAAAATTTGACCAATCTCTCACAACTTTTTGAAAATTACCAAATGAGTTTCTGAAAGCTCGTACGACACTAGGTATGCTCTCAAATGACAATTGCAAGACTCATACGACAATTGCTGCCAGGGATAATTTTTCTTTTGATTTCTGGTGACAACACTTGTAAGAAAATATATTGGATACCATACGACAATACAAGGGTTGTGAAATGACTTTTGCTAAAAACTCGTATAACAATCTAAGACTGTGGGATGACTTTTGACTCTAGAGAGCAATATCACTTCAGATTTTACAATTTTTGGATTTTCAGTTTTGAATTGTTGGCAAAGTTTTTTGTCATCTGTGTAATAATCTATTTCAAATAACTAAGTAGATATCAAGTACGCAAAACAACAAGCAAGGGAAGCAAGCAATTGTCTAAAAATAATGAACAAGGGCAAAAGAAACCTTGCGCATGAACAAGCAATAATGACTTATTGTGTTAATCCCTAGAAATACTACTTGTGTATGTTCTCAAAAGTTTTTCAATAATGCACATATTCCTAGAAAATGAAAAATTTGGCCTCACTAGGGTTTGTAGTAATGGTCTAACTCTGTAACTTTTGTGATCTCAAGAGGGTGAACTCCAATCTAGGTGCACTAGGGTTTTGACATAGTCTGAGAAATTAATCAATCAGGAGCTGCTAGGGAGATCTGATAGCCCAACAAGAGACCACACCTATGAAGATTTCCTCCACAAGGACATTTATATAGTGGCTGCTGCTACCACAGTGAAAGTGGCTATTATCGTTTGAGGTTCCATCCATGTGGTTGACCCAATTAAGGGAATGTCCACTATGGTTAACCCTCTCTAAAGGTAACTCACAAAAGATACCACATGGAGACTAGTTCCAAATTCAAGGATCTAAGTTTCTGATACTACCCAAAAAGGGAGTAGAGCATAGTCCTCTAGCCTTTTCATTTTTAACCAAAACAAAGTAGGCAGATTAATTCAACATGCTAAGGCCAAGATTATCTCACAAAGATCTATGATGTCAACCACTTATGATCTATCAACCTCTCTGGAGAGAGAATGTATCAATCAAAAGTTGAAGATGCACAAATCTAGTAGAACGTGAGATGCTCTCAGTAACCTCCCTACCTACAAGGGGATCCTTCATCAAGAAGAGCTTCACATGCGTGAACAAGAGAAAGAAGCCCACTCTCTTGAGATCATCAACAAATAGTGTTCATAGGGCCTATTTACTATGTGTAACATATATGCAGAAAGCAAATCTATGTTCATTTTATAGCCCAAAATGAAGTCTGTGATATGAAAGCGAGAAAAGTAACACAAGCTTGACATGTGAGAGTTTATTTTAGGCCCAAATTGAAGTGTTATCAAATTGTAGTAGAATACCTAAATTCCTCTTAATGCACTTAGTAGATTTTACCTATTTTAGCAATTCAGTTGCACTTTTTCCAATCAAATTCAGGAAATATCAGTCAAAAATAGAAGATTTCAATTGTTAGGGTTGGATGTTAGTCCAAATATAAAAATCAAATCTAAAAAACTACCAAAAATTTTGAAACAACAATTGAATTCTAGAGTCAAAACTCATACAACAATGGGTTACCTTCCAGATGACAGTCAGGAAACTCATACAGCAATGGGTGTCTCACCAAATGACAATCAAGCTCCCAAATAACAATGCATAGCTTCTGATATGAGCCTCGATAGAATCAACTATCGTACGATACCATGGTCTTCCTAGTATGACTTTCTGACAAAAGTCATATGAAAAATGTACGGATAGAGAATGAAATCATAGAATGGACTAGAAAATGATAGAAAAATGGATAGAACTGAATTAGAAGAGATGGAAATCTATTTCAGGGCCCCACGGTGGGCACTAGAAATGTGTGTGAATTTTGTACCTAGCTGTAGACACAACACTTCAGTAAAACATTAGAGGTTAGCAAAAATCAAAATCTGACAAATAATTGAAACTAAGCTAACCAGGCAATTTACATCCTTCTTGTTGGAAACAATTGTCTGAAGCAAATTGCTACTCAAATTATGTATTGTCTTTGATGTCACACAATGTCATAGTCCGTAGCAATCAGTTCCTACCAAGCTCAGTCGGTCTAACAGACAAGAATATTAGTGTTTACCGAGTCCACTCGGTTATCAAAGAAATTCAGTGTTTAACGAGTTCAGTCGGTCATCAAAGGAAATTCAGTGTTTACCGAGTTCAGTCGGTCATCAAAGGAAATTTAGTGTTTACCAAGTTCAGTCGGTCATCAAAGGAAATTCAGTGTTTACCGAGTTCAGTCGGTCATCAAAGGAAATTCAGTGTTTACCGAGTTCAGTCAATCGTCAAAGGAAATTCAGTGTTTACCGAGTTCAGTCGGTTATCGAAGGTAAAGGATTGTCAGTGTTTACCGAGTTCCCTCAGTCTCCAAAAGATTGTAGAAAGTTATGGTCACCGAGAACTGTCGGCCCTTGAAGGATTTTTGCAAATAGAGTTTTCTTAATTCAGCTGACTGTTATACTAAATAATGTCGATTTGACAAATCTAAAATCATATAAATAAAAGGTCAAATGTGAAAAATAAACAAGAAATATAGCAGAAGATTTATAGAAGAAAGACAGGAAAGGTGTGTGTGAATTTGTGAAGGATGTTTAGATATCCTTGAGGTGCAGTACAGATTTATTCGATCAGGAAGGATCACACATATGCAGAATAGAGATCTGTAATCAGCAAGATAGTTGCATTATTATACAGGTCATTTTTCATTGTTACCCTCTTATCATTGTAACAGTGAATTCTAAATCTCTTAACCGAGTTGGTTTAACAACCATATTGTAAATCCTCTAACAAGGTGACAATTCCATTGAATTGTTTTCAAGACCTCTTACCAGGCCACTCCTAGCAGGGTGTTTTAAATCCTCTAACAAGGTCACACCTAACAGTGTGTTTTGTAACCTTTTACCGGGTTGGCTTCTAACCGAGCATCACTTCAGAAGAGTGAAAATTAGTATCTAGATACATTGGTGGTTTTTCCCATATTGGGTTTCCACGTTAAATCTTGTGTCTCTTGTGTTCTTAATTTCTATCTTAATCATACACCAGTGCTGATGAATATCTAAAGATAATTTTGCTAATACTTTCTACATCTTCAAAGTTACTACAATCTATTTACCGAGTGCTAAAATAGATAACATTGTTAAGATATCCTAAGGGATCTGGAAAGAATTAATAGTGAAGTGTTTTATGGTTGAATGATTCACCCCCCCCCCCTCTCAGTCACTTCATCCATATTCCATCAATTGGTATCAGATCATTTGGTGCTTGCAGGAAGGGTTTCAAGGACCTAAGCTAAAGATCAGGATGTCTTACAAGAGGGAAATTCCAAAGCTCAACAGAGATAACTTTTCAGCATGGCAAGGTCTCATGCGACTTCATCTGGCTTCCATTGGTGATTCAGGATGCAAATGCATTGATGAAGAATACACAATTCCTAATGGTGCATTAACTGTTGAAGACATTGCAGATAAAAAGACTCACAACACCATGATGATAGACATTGCATCTGCTCTCAGCTATGAAGAATTTGATGATATTAAAGATTGCACTACTGCATATGAAATGTGGATGGCACTGAAGAAAATATATGCTGGTGATGCAAATGTGAAAAGAGCCAAAGCAGAAAGCCTAAGAGGACAGTTTGACAAGATGAATATGAAGGAAGATGAAAACATTGCAAAATATGTTGAAAGAATCAAAGCAAGTGTAAGTGCAATTAGAGCTTCTGGAGGAACAATCTCAGATGAAACTGTTATAAGTAAGGTACTCAGAACATTACTCCCTATCTATGCAATAAGAGTATCAGCTATTCAAGAAAGAAGATGTGAAACAAACCACAATATAACTTTGGATGCTTTAGTTGGAAGATTGATAGCCTTTGAATTAGACAACTATGACAACTATGTTCCTAGTTCCAAAAATATTGAATCAGCATTTGAGGCCAAGGTTTCACTAAAGAAAAACAAGAAAATTAAAGAAGTTCAGTCAGAAAGTGAACAAGTATCAGAAGAAAGTTCTGATAGTGATCTTGAAATTGTAGAAGCATTACTTGCAAAGAAGTACTCTAGAGGGAAAGGTAAATATAAAGGTAAAACTCCTTTAATCTATTTTTCATGTGAAGAAATTGGACATATTGTAGCTAGGTGCCCAAACAAGCAAGTCAAGGAAGAGAAGAGAAGTCACAAGTACTATGGCAAAAAGAATTTCAAATCATTCAAGGATAAAGGTAAGAAATCATGCTTTATGGCTAAAGATTCTGATGATAGTGAAGAAGAAATTGTCTTTATTGCTATAAAAGATGAAGCTGATGATGATGAAGAAAAGATGGCACTTATTTCTCATATAAGCAAAGATGATATATGGGTAATAGATAGCAGATGTTCACACCACATGACTGGTGACAAGACAAAATTTGAATATCTAGAAGACTGTGATAGTGGCAATGTAAGATTTGGAAACAATGAACCTTGTTGTATAAAAGGAAAAGGAAGAATCTCATTAACCAAAGAACTCATATGTGATAATGCTTATTGGGTTGAAGGACTAAAACATAATCTTCTAAGTGTAGCACAGCTAATCAACACTGATTTCAAGGTTGAATTCATGAATGGTCAAGCAAGACTGCTGGATGGAAAAGGAAAACTCATTGGATCAGGCAAACAAACAAAAGGTAACTTATTTTATCTTGATCTCAGTGAATATTCATGCTTTATTGCTCAAATAGAAGAAAGTTGGCTATGGCACAAAAGGTTATGTCATGTGAATTTTGATAACATGATAAAAATAAGCAAATTCAAGAAGGTTAGAGGCATTCCTACTTTGAAGAAACCTGATACTGGTCTATGTAAGAATTGTCAGATTGGCAAAATGAGTAAAACTAGTTTCAAGAGCAAGAACTATCAGTCTAAAGAAATTTTGGAAATTGTGCATACTGATTTATGTGGACCTATTGGAATACAAAGCTATACTGGAGATAAATTCTTTATTCTTTTTGTTGATGATTATTCTAGAATGATGACTGTTATGTATTTAAGAGAAAAATCAGAAGCATTTGAAAAGTTCAAATGGTACTTAGCAAGAGTGGAAAAGGAAATAGGGAAAAGATTGAAATGCTTAAGATCAGACAGAGGTGGTGAATTCATCTCCCATGATTTTAACAACTTTTGCATTGAAAGAGGAATCAAAAGACAGGTATCGGCTCCTAGAACTCCTGAGCAGAATGGAATAGTAGAAAGAAGAAACAGATCTATAATGGATTGTGCAAGGACTCTAATGATAGAAAAGAACATCACTATAAAGTACTGGAAGGAAGCTATCAGCACTGCAGTTCATACCTTGAACCGAGTATAATTGAAGAAAGACACATTCAAAACTCCTTATGAATTATGGTATGGCTATAAACCCAATGTAAGTTACATGAAAATATTTGGTAGCAAGTGTTATATCTTAAAAGAATCCAGAAGAAATAAATTTGATGTGAAAAGTGATGAAGGAATATTCCTAGGATATTCTAGCAAAAGCAAGGCATACAAATGTCTGAACTTATCTACTCACAAAGTCATAGAAAGTATACATGTAAAATTTGATGAGTTTGCAGAAAAGACTAAAGAAGAAAGCAAAAGGGAACTTGAGAACTACAGAAGATTCATTTACATTGAACCTGAAACATTGGCAGACACAACTATCAATGAGGAAACTATATCTACCGAGCCGAGCACAGTTACCAAGTCACAAACCGAGTCACAGGAAGAAGTGCAAACCGAGTCATAGGAAGGAATTCAGACCGAGTCTCAGCCTGAAGTTACCGAGCAAATATCTACCGAGCCCGAGCAACCTGAAGAAGAGATCCTAGAAGACAACAACAGGAATCATTCAAAAAGCAAGGAACCTATACTAGCCAAATATGTCAGAAGACATCATACACCAGATCAAATTATTGGAAACAAATCAGATGGTACTATGACAAGAAGCAAGCTAAAAGGTACATGTCTGCTTACTGATTTTGAACCTAGAAATATCAAAGATGCATTGGAAAATGAAAGTTGGATTGAAGCAATGAATGAAGAATTAGAACAAATACAAAAGAACAAAACATGGACTCTTGTACCTAGACCTAAAGATAAGAATGTAATTGGAACAAAATGGGTATTCAGGAATAAGCTGAATGAAGATGGTCAAGTATCTAGAAACAAAGCTAGATTGGTATGTAAAGGTTATTCTCAAGAAGAAGGTATAGATTATGGAGAAACTTTTGCTCCTGTTGCAAGATTAGAAGGTGTAAGAACTCTACTTGCTTATGCAGCACACAAAGGATTTAAGGTATATCAGATGGATATAAAATCTGCATTTCTCAATGGAATTCTTGATGAAGAAGTCTACATTGAACAACCTGAAGGTTTTGTTGATCCAGATAAAAAGGACATGGTCTGCAGGTTACACAAAGCATTGTATGGTTTAAAACAAGCTCCTAGAGCATGGTATGAAAGACTCCATAACTATTTGATTTAGATTAATTTCAAAAGAGCAAATGATAACAGCAATCTGTATATTAAAGAAGGACCGGATGACAAAATTGTATTGGCAGAAATATTTGTAGATGATACTATATTTACAGGGAATGAGGATCAGTGCAAAGAATTTTCAGAGCAAATGAACAAAGAATTTGAAATGTCTATGTTTGGTTTAATAAAATTCTTTGTTGGTCTTCAAATTCAGCAAAACAGGAATGGTATATACATTACTCAATCAAAATACATTAAGGAAATACTTAAGAAGTTTGGTATGGAAGATTCAAAACCAGTTGGTACACCCGTGTGCACTGGACTAAAACTTACCAAAAATGATGATTCAAAAGAAGTTGATCAGACCCTATACCGATCTATGATTGGAAAATTGCAGTATGTAGTACATACAAGACCTGATATTGCCTTAGCAGTCGGTATAGTAGCTAGATTCTCAGCAAAACCTAAGGAAAATCACATGATGGCAATCAAAAGAATCTTAAGATACTTAAGAGGAACTGAAGAATATGGTTTGTGGTATAAATTTGGAGGTAATCTAGACTTAAAAGTGTTTACTGATGCTGATTGGGCAGGGAACATTGATGACAGAAAAAGCACAAGTGGTGGAGCATTTTTTCTTGGAAAAAGACTGGTATCCTGGACTAGTAAAAAGCAGAATTGCACATCTCAATCCACAGCTGAAGCAGAATATGTTGCTGCTGCAGTAAATTGTTCAAATATTGTTTGGTTTAAATAGCTATTAGAAGGTATGAAGGTTGAAATCAAAGAACCAGTTGTTATATTTTGTGACAATACCAGTGCAATAAACATTTCGAAGAATCCAGTGATGCATTCCAAAACCAAGCATATTGCTATTAAATATCACTTTGTCAGAGAATTGGTACAGGATAAGGAAATCAGATTAGAATATATTCATACAAAAGAATAGATTGCAGACATTTTTACCAAACCATTACCTAAGGATGCATTTGTGTATCTAAGAGGTAAGTTAGGGGTCATTCCCCTATTTGAGGCTCACTAAATACAGTTTTAGTGATGCATCAACTAGAACATGATTGAAAATCAACCAGTTGATGCAGCATATTCAAGGAATCATTGCATATGAATCAGTACTTGAGGTACATTAATTTTCACCGGTAATATGTGAATTGTCTTTGGCATGTGTTGTCAAAGAGGGAGTGTTTGTTATGTCTTTGCTATTACTTCAAGAAATTTTCAATAGTCAGAAGGAAGAATTTTCAGGATAAAGGAAGTTTGCTGACAGAGGGAGATTTGAATCTGAACTGAGCTAACTCTTTCAAATTTCTTATGCTATGACATATTGTGTTGCCATCAATGCCAAAGAGGGAGATTGTTGGAAACAATTGTCTGAAGGAAATTGCTACTCAAATTATGTATTGTCTTTGATGTCACACAATGTCATAGTCTGTAGTAATCAGTTCCTACCGAGCTCAGTCGGTCTGCCAGATAGGAATATTAGTGTTTACCGAGTCCACTCAGTTACCAAAGAAATTTAGTGTTTACCGAGTTCAGTCGGTCATCAGAGGAAATTCAGTGTTTACCGAGTTCAGTCGGTCATCAAAGGAAATTCAGTGTTTACCGAGTTCAGTCGGTCATCAAAGGAAATTTAGTGTTTACCAAGTTCAGTCGGTCATCAAAGGAAATTCAGTGTTTACCGAGTTCAGTCGGTCATCAAAAGAAATTCAGTGTTTACCGAGTTCAGTCGGTTATCGAAGGTAAAGGATTGTCGGTGTTTACCGAGTTCCCTCGGTCTCTGAAAGATTGTAGAAAGTTATGGTCACCGAGCACTGTCGACCCTTGAAGGATTTTTGCAAATAGAGTTTGCTTAATTCAGCTGACTGTTATACTAAATAATGTCGATTTGACAAATCTAAAATCATATAAATAAAAGGTCAAATGTGAAAAATAAACAAGAAATATAGCAGAAGATTTACAGAAGAAAGACAGGAAAGGTGTGTGTGAATTTGTGAAGGATGTTTAGATATCCTTGAGGTGCAGTACAGATTTATTCGATCAGGAAGGATCACACATATGCAGAATAGAGATCTATAATCAGCAAGACAGTTGCATTATTATACAGGTCATTTTTCATTGTTACCCTCTTATCATTGTAACAGTGAATTCTAAATCTCTTAACCGAGTTGGTTTAAAAACCATATTGTAAATCCTCTAACAAGGTGACAATTCCATTGAATTGTTTTCAAGACCTCTTACCAGGCCACTCCTAGCAGGGTGTTTTAAATCCTCTAACAAGGTCACACCTAACAGTGTGTTTTGTAACCTTTTACCGGGTTGGCTTCTAACCGGGCATCACTTCAGAAGAGTGAAAATCAGTATCTAGATACATTGGTGGTTTTTCCCATATTGGGTTTCCACGTTAAATCTTGTGTCTCTTGTGTTCTTAATTGCTATCTTAATCATACACCAGTGCTGATGAATATCTAAAGATAATTTTGCTAATACTTTCTACATCTTCAAAGTTACTGCAATCTATTTACCGAGTGCTAAAATAGATAACATTGTTAAGATATCCTAAGGGATCTAGAAAGAATTAATAGTGAAGTGTTTTATGGTTGACTGATTCACCCCCCCCCCCCCCCCCCCTCTCAGTCACTTCATCCATATTCCATCACTTCTAGTAGGTGCGAGTATGATGTTCTCAGATTGGAATTGAGATCAGTGACAATGCAACACCTAAAAAAAGGATTTGAATGCAAAATATGAAAGACTATATGAATGCAGATTATTCTAGATTTTTGTATTTTCTGTGCAATAATATGAGAAACTGTATGAATCTAAGCTATATGAATGAAATTGAATGCATATTTAATCTAAGAATGCTATGAATGAATATGAAAATCTATGATACGAAACTATGCAAAACTATGATCAACTATAAAAGATCTCACAAATCACCTATCCCAAATGTTGAATCCTTCAATTGCCAATTCGCTAGAGTAATTGTGCAAATTTGAGTGTTTATAATTATGAAGAGCTAAGCCATGATTTTATATAAATCCAGGGCTTTGAGGATGCAAGAGAAAAGCCATAAATCACTCTTGATAAACTTAGGTTGATTTTTGAGTTATCAGGAAATCAGAGATAATTAACTCACAAAAATCATGCAAAAGCAGTGTTTATCTCAAAATAGAGTTTTAGATAAAATTTCAACTCATCATCAGATGTTGAGTTTCAATTTTAAAATTGATTGTTAATTTCTAGTTGCCTGCTTTTCTGATTGTGCATGATTTAATTATAAATTAATTTAAAAATAAAATGATTTATTCTCAACTTAACTGATTTTTGAATTAAAACAATTGATTTATGGGTTAATCAATTATTAAATCAAACTTTATTCTAAAACTATATTATTAAAATTGACAATTGACATTAATCAATTAAATAAAAATTTAATCAATTAGTCATGAGATTTTAGATTTATTGTCAAAATTAAATAATACAATTTAGGAATAATTTAATCAAATCCAATTAAATAATTAAGTGGCAGTATTAGATCTAATTAATTAAATATTCATAATATTTAATTAATCAAATTTTAGGATAAATAGGATTTATCACCAAATAGTTATTAAATTAAAGATAATTAGGATAAATAGGAATATTGCTAGGAATATTCCCCAATGCAGAATTTAGGATTCAATAATGTGCGGATGGGCCTTAGGTTAGCACTTTGATGTCGATTTTGTTCGATTTGAAGATGTAAGAGGTTAATGAACCTATAGCCCATTTTTGGGGTATTACAGTAAGCACATAAACCGAGCAACTAGTCTCCCAAACTAAGCAAGAACTCCACCAAACCAAGATCAAAACTAACAATCTACCCTCAAAGACAAACATATTTTTGGTTGATACAGGGTTTCCCATAATCCTAGGATACTCCTGCATCACAATCAGCATCAGTGTAAACTTTAAGATAAAAATATCCTCCTTTCTTGTATAGTAGACTGAAGTCTCTAGTCCCTTTCAGATATCTAAATATTCTTTTGACTAAAGACATGTGTGTTTCCTTTGGATCGACATAAAATCTTGCAACTATACCTACTACATGAGCAATATTAGATGTGCTATGTACAATATATTGTAACTTAATAATCATTGATTTGTAGAGTGTTTCATTTACTTATTTTGTCTCATCTTCCTTTGTTAATTTGCAACCAATAGCCATCAGTGTTCTAACTAGTTTTGAATCTTCCATACCAAATGTAGTTAGGATCTCCTTGATGTACTTAGAATATGTGATGTAGATCCCATCTCTAACTTGTTGAATCTTTCTTCCAATAAATAATTTTATCTCTCCAATCATAGACATCTCAAATTCCTTTCTCATCTCCTTAGCAAAAGATTTACATAATGTTTTATTTCCTCCAAAAATAATGCCATCAACAAATATTTCAACAATCAAAATGTTATCATCACTGTCACATTTCAAATACAATTTTTTGTTGTCACTAGTTCTTTCAAATTCAATCTTGATCAAATATTAATGCAACCTTTCATACCATGCTCGGGGTTCTTGTTTCAAACCATATAGTGCCTTGTGAAGTTTTCAAACCATGTCCTTATTAGTTTTCTCAACAAATCCTTCAGGTTGTTCAACATAAACTTCTTATTCAAGAATACCATTAAGAATGCAGACTTAACATCCATTTGATAAACTTTAAATCCTTTATAAGCTACATATTCTAGTAGAGCCCTCACTCCTACTAATCCAAAAACAAGTGAAAAAGTCTCACCATAGTCAATACCTTCTTCTTGTGCATACCCTTTGCAAACCAATCTTTCTTTGTTTCTGATTACATTTCCATGTTCATTCAATTTGTTTCTAAAAATACACTTAGTACCAATGACATTCTTATCTTTAGGTCTCGGTACCAAAGTCCATTATTTTTCTTTTCAATTTGATCTATCTCTTCTTTCATAGTTTTGACCCAAACTTCATTATCCAGTGCATCAGTTACTTTTCTTCACTCAAATTTAGAAATCAAACATGTGTTATCTCTCAACTTACTTCTTGTCATAACTCCATCATTCTTGTCTCCAATAATTTTTCTCGGTGAGTGGTGTCTTCTCACATATTTTGCTAAAATAGGCTTAGTAGTCTGTGGTAGTTCTTGATTTTCAACATTCAGTGGTGGCTCTCTCTGTTTAGATTCCTCCTTGGTTTGTACCATTGATAAAGTGTCAGGAACATCAGGTTGAACATATGAAAATCTTTGATAGTCCTCAGGTTCCTTTTTGTTGTCTTCTTCATTTAGCTTTGCAAATTCATCAATCCTTACATTTGCACTTTCCACCATTTTATTAGTAGACATGTTTAAGCACTTGTAAGTCTTTCTCTTTATAGAATATTCTTATAATATTCCTTCATCACCTTTATGATCAAATTTTCTATTTCTAGCATCCTTGAGAATGTAACACCTACTTCCAAATACTATGAAATAACTTACATTCAATTTGTGACCATACCAAATTTCATATGGATTCTTTTTTGTACCTTTCTTCAGTTGTACTTGGTTATGTGTATAGGCTACAATACTAAATGCTTCTCTCAAAAATATTTGAGACACTCCCTTTTCAATAATTAGTGTTCTATCAAAATCAACAATAGATTTGTTTCTTCTCTTTGCTATACCATTTTTTTGTGGTGTTCTCAGTGTAAATATTTGTCTCTTTATTCCATTTTCATTGTAGAAAAGTGATGCAGGAGCATCTTGGGTCTCTGAGCAATCTTGCATCAACCAAAAACATTTCCTAATTTTTGTACCTGTTTGCTATTGTTTTCTTTATAATTGTTGTATTTTTTGGTTTCAAGGTGTGAAAATCTTACATTATTCTGAGGACCTATTTGGGAACCTTCTCCTATGAGCACATAAAGTTTTGATGGACTATTTCAAAGTTACAGTTGTTTTCCTTGCCGTTGGAACTGCATTTTCCTGCAGTTTTGGTGCTGATTGTTCATGTTGGTGACCTTGATCCATAAGGAATAAGCCTTTTCTCTCTTAATTACTTTTAGAGGACATAAAGTACTATCATTTACCAAAAGAAAAAGCCCTAATTCATTATGAGTAAAAAGTTATGCCCATTTTTCCCCGGACCTATTTTCTACCAGTTTTCAGGTGAAACATGTGGTGTTTCTTCTTTTGATATTCTGTATGATCAAATGGGACCTTTCACCCTCAAAGGAATGTTATTGGGTCATGTGAGGACCTAAATAAAAAGGTGTATCAATTTATATTCATTCTAGCATTAATTTTGGTTTAAATCTTGAGACTAGACCTATATTGTAATTAAATGCTTGACTGGTTGACCTATGGCTTAGCTGGCTATATAAAGAGTCTAGATTGATGTAGTAGGGAGGAAAGAGGAGATCATGAGTGAGATATAGGAAGGATTATCAAGATAAATCATTGGAGACAAAGATAGGATGTGAGCTATGACTCTGAATTCATAATTCTCATTGTACAAGGCCAAAACCCGGAAGGCCTCACAGCCAGGCATGTTGAAAGATATAATATAATTTCTCTGTTGTTGCTGCCAGTTACTTGTCTCATATCCATTGTGATTTCATTTCTTTCATGTGATATTATATTGCTTCCATTGTGTAACTCTAAGTAGGGTTTGGTTGTGGATTCAAGTGGACTCAATTCTGCTTGATTATTCTTGTATCTACCCTGCCCCTGCGTCAAGTGGTATCAAAGAAAGTTTTTTCTTGTCAATTGAATCATGGAGAACCTTATTAGATTGGTTGTAGGGTGGTAGATTTTATATCTAACCTATAACTTGTAGAAGGTTATGATCTTGCTGGAACTTGATTGTCAAGATGGTTCGTGGTAGAGGAAATGATAATGCTATCATGGATATGTTGAGGTAGATTGCAAGTAGGCTTGAAGCTGTAGAGACAACCCAAAGAAGAGGTGCACATCTTGAAGATTTTAGTGATGAAGAAGAAGAAGTAGCACCTAATCATGAACCTAAAGTTGAACAAGATGAGGAAAGACTTTTGAGAGTTTTGTCTAAGGCTAACTCCAGACCTGTAGTTGAAGTTTCTTGCTATGATAGAAGACTTGAGACCGATACACTTTTGGATTGGATCTCTGAGATGGATAAATACTTTGAGTATGAAGGTACTCCTAATAATAAGAAGGTTAAGATAGCAGTCACAAAGTTGAAAGGGCATGCATCTCTTTGGTGGGATCATTAGCAAACTGAGAGACAAAAGAGAGGAAAAGAAAAGATCAAGACATGGATGAAGATGCTTGGAAAGATGAAGAAGAAGTTTCTTCCAGCTAACTACCAAGTGAGTCTGATGAGAAAGATGCAAAATTTGAGACAAAAGGACATGAGTGTGAAAGAATATACTGAGGAATTTTACAAATTGGATATCAGATCTGGACATGTGGATGATGAAGTTGAGAAGGTGGCTAGATATTTGAATGGCCTGAGGACATTTATTCAAGATGAGATCAGTTATGTGAAGATAGATAGTGTGGAAGAAGCATACCAATTTGCTTTGAAGGATGAAGATAGATTGACAAAGAGACATGAACAAAGACAAAGAGGAAGAGGTGGCAGATTTCAGAGAAGTAGAGGCAGATCTGATGGAGAAAGTAGTAGATCTGACAATGCAACACAAGATAAAGGATGGGAAGATGATCGTACTAGTAAAAGAGGTAATTACTCTAGAGGTAGCTATACTGGTTACTCTAGGAATAACAATAATGGTAAAAGAGAAGAGAAATCTTGGTTTAAAGGTACTTCTTACAAATGTGGTGAAGAAGGACATAGAGCTTTTGAATGTACTAACTCTAGAAAGAAGAATGGAGGTAATGGTAGAAATAATTTGGTTTGTGAAGAAGTTGAGGAAATGTCTAATGAACCTGAACATGGTGAGAACTTGATGTTAAGAAGGATATTGTGGAATGAAGAAGCTGATAAGGAACTTGTTTTGAGAAAAATTTTGTTAAGAACCAGATGTAAGATCACTGACAAATGTTGCAAGGTAGTCATTGATAGTGGAAGTTCTGATAATTTGGCATCTAAAGAGCTGGTTAACAAATTGTAGTTGTAGAGATTGAAACATCTGAAGCCTTACCATATTGCTTGGATCTAAAAGGAGCATAAACTACTTGTAAGTGAACAATGCCTTGTTAAGTTCAAAATTGGAAATTGTCATGATGAAGTCTTGTGTGATATGATGCCTATGGATTGTTGTCATATTATTTTGGGTAAAACTTGGCAGTATGATAGGAAAGCTTTTTATGATGGTAGATTGAATCAATATACTATTTGGATGGATGGAAAGAAACAAGTGTTATTGCCTTTGATAGAGAAGTTTGATGAAGGTCACTGTACTACAGTCAAAGTATGCTTGTTTGATGATAAAACATTTACAAAAGAAATGAAAGATCAAAATTTTTCCTTTTCATTGAACCATAAGAGTGGACAGTCAAATAAGGTTGTTGATGCCTTGAGTCGAAGAAGTTTTCTGACAGAGATGAGAGTTGAGGTACTTGGTTTTGATGATTTGAAGTGTTTGTATGAGACTGACATTGATTTTGTAGAACCTTGGAAAGCTTTTAAGGAACACACAGTGAGTGATAAGTGGACTGATTATTTCATTCAAGAAGATATGTTGTTTAAAGGAGTTCAATTGTGCATACCTAGAGGATCTATGAGAGAGAACATAAAAAAGGAGAAACATAGTGGTGGACTTGTTGGACATTTTGAGACTGATAAGACTGTGAATTTGATTTCAAAAAGATACTTTTGGCCATAGATTCATAGAGATGTACAGAGAATGGTTAGAGGTTGTAGAATTTTCCAAACAACAAAAGGAACTAGTTAGAATTTGGGATTGTATACACCTTTGCTTGTACCTGATAGACCTTGGGAAGATGTGAGTATGGACTTTGTTCTTGGATTGCCTAGAACTTAGAGAGGTAATGATTCTATTTTGGTAGTGGTTGATAGATTTTCAAAGATGGCTCATTTCATACCTTGTAAGAAGACATCTAATGCATTACATGTAGCTAAATTATTCTTCAAGGAAGTGGTAAGATTGCATGGTTTGCCTAAATCTATTGTTTCAGATAGAGATACTAAGTTTGTTGTTTATTTTTGGAGAACACTTTGGAAAAAGATGAATACTGATTTGAAGTTTAGTTCTACATTTCACCCTCAGATAGATGGAAAAACTTAAGTTGTGAACAAGAGTTTGGGAAACTTGTTGAGATGTTTAGTTGGAGAGAAACCTGCTAATTGGGATTTGATTTTGGCACAAGCAGAGTTTGCATATAATAATTCAGTGAATAGAAGCACTAAGAGGAGACCATTTGAGATTGTTATTAAATTTCATCCTAAGGGAACCACAGAGTTGAGAGATTTACCTATTGAGACAAGAAGAAGTGCTGAAGTTGATCATTTTGTAGAATATATGAGAACTTTTCATGATGAAGTTAAAAAGAATTTGGAGGATAGTAATTTGAAATATAAACCGAGAGTAGACAAGAGAAGGAGACATAAATCTTTTGAAGTTGGAGATAGGATTATGATTCATTTGAAGAAGAATAGATTTCCAGTTGGTACCTACAACAAGCTGAAAATTAAGAAGTTTGGATCTTGTAAGATTCTGAAGAAGTTTGACAATGGAAATGCTTATGAAGTGGAATTACCAGAGGACATGGATATATCACCTATATTTAATATTTCTGATATATTTGAGTATTTTTAATCAAATTATGAGATTGAAGATGATTTGGATTATCCTAACAAGAATAGAGACATCATTGATAATATCTTGAATAAAAGAGTTGGCAAGAGTACAAGAGGAAAAGACTACATGGAATATCTAGTTCAGTGGAAGAACAAGCCAGTTGAGGATAGTTCATGGATTACACAAGCTGAGTTGGATCTTTATGATTCAGGTTAGAATATGAGTAGTGCTTGATTTGGACATTAGTTCTTTATTTACCCCAGGTGTCTAATGCAAGAGCATCTTGGGTCTTTGAGCAATCTTGCATCAACCAAAAACATTTCCTGATTTTTGTACCTGTTCGCTGTTGTTTTCTTTATAATTGTTGTATTTGTTGGTTTCATGGTGTGAAAATATTACATTATGTTGAGGACCTATTTTCTAACCTTCTCCTATGAGAACATAAAGTTTGGATGGACTATTTCAAAGTTACAGTTGTTTTCCTTGCCGTCGAAACTGCGTTTTCCAGCAGTTTTAGTGCTGATTGTTCATGTTGGTGACCTTGATCCATAAGGAATCAGAATTTTCACTCTTAAGGAATTTTAGAGGACATAAATTACTATCATTTCCCAAGAGTGCAAGCCCTATTTCACTATGAGTAAACATTTATGCCCATTTTTCCCCGGGACCTATTTTCTGCCAGTTTTCGGGTGAAACATGTGGTGTTTCTTCTTGCGATGTTTCGTATGATCAAATGGCACCTTGCACCCTTAAAGTAATTTTATTGGGTCATGTGAGGACCTAAATCAAAAGGCACATCAATTTATATTCATTATAGCATTAGTTTTGGTTTAAATCTTGAGACTGGACCTATATTGTAATTAAATGCCTGACTGGCCGACCTGTGGCTTAGATGGCTATATAAAGAGTCTAGATTGATGTAGTAGGGTAGAAAGAGGAGATAATGAATGAGATCTAGGAAGTATTATCAAGATACATCATTGGAGACAAATATAGGATGTGATCTATGATCTAAATTCATAATTCTCATTGTATAAGGTCGAAACCCGGAAGGCCTCACAGTCGGGCATGTTGAAAGATATAATATAATTTCTCTATTGTTGCTGTCAGTTGCTTGTCTCATATCCATTATGATTTCATTGATTTCATGTGATATTATATTTCTTCCATTGTGTAACTCTGAGCAAGGCTTGGTTGTGGATTCAAGTGGACTCAATTCTGCTTGATTCTGCTTGTATCTACCCTGCCCCTGTGTCAAAAAGTGTAAACTTGTAAGATGTAAACTCACCTCCTCTATCATATCTTAGACACTTCAATTGTTTTCCAGTCTCTTTTTTAAATCTTTCCTCTTAAACATTTGAAAATCATCATATTTTTATTTCAAAAACATGTAAGACATCATTCTTTAATAATCATCAACAAATAAAATGAAATATCTATCACCATAGTAGCTTTGTGTTCTCATAGGTCCACATAGGTCAGTGTGCACTAACTCCAAAACACCTTGTGTAGTGTAATATTTGCTTGTAAAACTTGACTTTTTCATCTTCCAAACTTGACATCCTTTGTACATGACATTTTTTAGGTTTACCCAATCTCAGTAGACCTCTTACTCTATTATTTTTCTCACCTTGATTAATTTTTCAAAATTCGCATGACAAAATATCTTGTGCCATAACCATACATCCTCAACTTTAGAAAATAAGCAACTTTTTGTTGTAGTATGAAGCTAGAATAAGTTACCTTTTGATTTTTCACCAGCAGGAATCAAACCTCCATTCTAATCAAATACTTTTACCTTTCCATTTTGAAATTCCAGTAGGTGACCTATGTTATTCAGTTGTCCCACACTCAACAAATTATACTTTAGTCCTTCAACCCAATAGATATCATCACATTGTGTATTATCCAACAAAATTAGAGAACCTTTACCTCTCATAGGATATGGAGCATCATTACTAAACCTAACATAACCTCCATAATGATCTACTATAGTAATGAACTTATGTGTGTCACCAGTTATGTGGTGTGAACATCCACTATCAATTATCCATGTATCATTCTTACTAACATGAGAAATTAAATATTTTTCTTCTCCATACCTTTCCTCATTAGAATCATCCTTGATAGAAACATACACAACCTCTACACCTTCATCTTCATCAAAATCTTCATTGGTTAGTCCTTCAACAATGTAACATGACTTCTTACCTTTGTTCTTGAAATTTCAGTATCTCCTAAATCTATTTTCACTCTTTTTTTTATCTTAGTTGTATTCCTTCTCATCACTATTGTTGCCAGGACATCTAGATGCAATGTGACCAATCTTATTGCAATTGAAACATTTCAAGGGTAATTTACCTTGGTATTTTCCTTTTCCTCTCGGTAGCCTCCTAGCTAGTAAAGCTTCAAACTCTTCTTGTTGTCTTTCCTCTTCAAATAGACTCTCTAGATCACTCTTACAACTCTAAAATCTTTCACTTGCACTACTAGCATAACCATCACTAAATCTAGACTCTCTAGAGTTTTGAATATTCAAAGATGACTTGAATGTAGACTCAATCTTAGAAATCACAGGTAAAATATTGCCAAACACATTCAGCTCAAAAGAAATCAACTTAGTAATTGTAGCATCTAGTGAAACATTCATCTGAGGAATAGATCTCATTTCTTGTATTGCAAACACTCGGATGATATATATAGGCAACAATGTCCCTAGCAATTTACTTGTTACATATTCATCTTCAATATGCCCTCCAGCACCTCGGATAGCACTTACAACCTCCTTCAATATTGTATTGTATTGTGTAACATCTTCACCTTCTTTCATTCTCATAGAATCAAATTTACCTTTCAAACTTTCAGATTTTTCTTTCTGAACATGCAGATCTCCACCATATACTAATGCAAGTTTGTCCCACATTTCTTTTTTTGTATTACACCCTTTTAGATCATTGAGTTACAAGTTGGTGAGAGCACAAGATATCTCAATCATAACTTGTGTGTGATCTTTTCTTTCTCTTACTTATTCAACTGTCATAGGCCCAAATGGTGGTGGTGAATAATCATTAACAAGATAGTATATAGCATACTCTCCAATTCTAGATATGTGTTGATAAACTACATCTGATTGAATATCTTAAGGGAAATTTTGGCAATGGAATGGATATTTGAAAGGTAGTGATTGATGATCACTGAGCTACTAAAGTGTATGTAAGATATTAAATTAGTTAATGTATTGTCATTTATGTCAAATAGTTTTTTACTGTACTTATCATGATGGTTAAAAACATCTTAAGAAAGAAAAATGATAAAGGAATGAGATATCTACATGAAGATGAGATGGATGAGAAAGATATGGATATAGTATTCATTGGGTAACTTACTGAGGAGTCTATGACATTATGTTAGTGACTTGATTATATTACATGAATCTATTATGTATTGAAGATCAAGAATGAACAAGTTTATGTGGTTGATAAATGAAGAATTCAGTATACACCAAGCAAGTGTAGTGTATACCGAGTATAGTGTTAACCAAGCTAGTTATCATCGACATATTTTGGTATTGACTGAGTCAAAGAAATAAATGGAACTTATGATTGTCGACTAAAGATGATGAGCTGGACAATTGTTCATGATTTTAAGGTAAATGATAATGTTTGTTATGATGATCAAATAACTAACAAAATTCAAGGATGATTGGATGAAGGAGAATGAAACATGTTATTGACACAACTACTAAGAAAGGTTTAAGTAGAAAAATCAACGGTAAAGATTAAGAGGCAAAATCTATGGATTAAAATGAAACGGTTTATGATTTCTATATAAAGAGACATGAGATTCATTATTGAGTCTGCTGTAGGAGAATTCACATGAAAATATTGATTTCATGTATGCTAATCAAACTGGTTGAAGACAAAACCAAGAAAATCTACAGACAACACCGAGTGATAGAGAAAGTAATTACCGAGTAGAACAGAGTTGGAGGAGACAAAGAGATTGAATTGATTATTGATCAGAGGTATTTTTTATCTTAGCATAGATTTGAAAATCTGCAAATCAAGTAGTATTTGAATCAGAACATTACTGTATCAATTTAACCATTGCTATAGATAAATATCTTAACTGAGTGGGACTTAACAGTCTTTATATTTCAATGTGACATTCAATGAATGTTGATTATTTTCTTGTTGACCCCATAATGAATGTTTGGTCAAGGGAGAACTGTTAGTGATAAATCCTCTAACCAGGTCACACCTCACAGTGTGTTTTGTAACCTTCAACAGGGTTGGATCCTAACTGAGCTCACTTCAGAAGAGTGAATTATTTTGGGTTACCAGTCTAGGTGGTTTTTCTCCTAACAAGGTTTTTGTGTTAAAAATTGATGTTATATATGTATAAATGTGTTGAATTGTTATTTTACTTGACATGTTATTATAACTAGATTGATCGGTAAACATAGTATTTAATTTATGAGTAATCGGTATATGAAGAGAAAGGCACTGTTGATATTTTACAGAGTTGATTAATTGGTTTGAAAGTTTTGTTATATACATCTGGGAGTATTTGGGACTGTAGGATAATTGGACTTAACTGATTCACCCCCCCCTCTCAGTTATCTAACATGTGCAACCTCATATTTCATGTAGATAAGTTGTCCGTATTCAACTTTGGTGCCTCCCTCTTATACAGCTTCGAATATTTTAATCAAGTATTTAAACTTATCTCTTTAGATTACTTAGCTCTGATACCAATTGTTGGATTACTAAGAGGGGGTTTAATCAGTAATAAGTGATTCATTAAACCTTAAGACTTTATCTAATTCAACTCGGTAACAACTCGATCAGACAAACTTTAACATTAATTGATAATAGTCAAATAAATTTATCAATCAACAATAACATTCACCATAAAAATTCAACACATATAACACCAGTATTTAACGTGGAAACCCAATTTGGGAGAAATACTATTGGAATTTCCACCCACTAAAGAAATACTCTTCTAAAGTATGCTCAGTTAAAAGCCAATATGGTTAAATATTACAATGCACATTGTTAAATGTGACTTTATTAGGGGATTTTCCTTAGATCTGTTAGGATCTTCACCCTATTTGGAGTGTATCATGCCCATATTTCTACGAGCAAAAACACACCAATCTTTTTTTTTTGTTTAAAAGTTATAAGTTTAAGTTTATGGTTAAAACTTGACTTAAGTTGAATGGTTAAAACTGTGAGCGAGAAGGCTAACTATTGAATGAAGGAATACATGGAGAAGGGTTAACAATCATGCTCACCTTAATCAAGTTGAATAGCTCAACAACTATTAGGGCTAACTAACCTAATCTGAATCTTAATCCATTTGATTGAGTGTTTACTAAACACAAGAACATTAGAATAATTTAAGGATTTAAATATCTTTTCTTTAAACTTTTAGACCTATCTTTGATTTAAACATTGGTTAACATATTAAATTAAACTATAGTTAATAAAGTGTTCCATAAAATAATAATTAATTAAAATAAAATCTAATTTAATAATAATTTACTAAGCCATGTACCCTTAATTAGAATAGCCAAAAATTAACTAAATTCTTTTAAAGTCCTCTTAGAAAAAGAGGACTTTATTATTCTCAACATGATAAATGACAATTCTCCATATGTCATTAATTAATTAGGTTCCATCTTATGGAATAAAATTAAATCAATAATAATAAATACATAAGTCTTCCATTAAGATTTAAATAAAGAATTAATCTAAACAATGTATAATTCCCTACAATAAAACTCCCTTCAATAAATCAATTACTTAAATTACATTATGCTAAAATAATTTATTTGCTAAAAGAACCTCAACAAAACATTTCTTAATTCACTATACATAAATAAAACAATCACACCTAAAAATTAATTAGATACATCATAAGCTATTAAATTAAAATATAAACAAAAAGGTTTAGGAGGGAAAAAGAGATGAGGGGGAAAATACTTTTCAAATAGGTTTGACTTTCCTACAACCCTAACCCTATTCCTGAAATTAGGGTTAGTGGAAAAAATGAAAAGCCCAAAAAGACTTCCAAATCTTCATTTTCCCTCATAATCTCTCCCAACCAAACCCTAATGGCATGGGCTTTATTTTTTTCATTCTTCTTTCTCCATTTGTTTGTTTGCAGGTATGAAGATATGAAGGCTTTTTTTTGGCAAGGTGAAGCAAAGGAGAAAAATGGGCTTGTACCCATAAATGTATATACGTATATACACCATTTGGGTGTATATACATCTATACATAAATGTGTATAACCCCTACCCATGAAGTTCAAGCATGCTGGAAATGTCTATGTAGACATTCATGGTAAAACCCTATGATTTTTTATTTTTTTTTGTTCAGAATATGGGTGTGCAACAAAATTTCATTATTTTTTGTGGGCACTGCCCTTGTTTTTTTGTATCTTATATATACTGCTATCATCATTTTACTTTAATTTATTATGCACTATTCTTTTTTTTTAAAATAAAAATAAAATAAAATTTGGGGAGAGCCGAAGGCTCTACTCCCTCGGCCATCCCCACAAAGCAGGTCTCGGTCTACTCCACAGCCTACACAACAAGTTGTGCAATCGCGGCCTTCCCCATGGCCTACACAGATTTGTTGTGCAGTCACGGGCTTCTTGCAGCTTGCACAACCTTGTTATGCAGTCGCTAAAAACTGGGGGGTGCGACTAAGGCCACCCCCTCACCCCCCCTCTCCCCCAAATTATTTATATTTTTTTTTATTAAAGTTTTTTTTATGATAATTTATATATATATATATATATATATATATATATATATATATATATATATATATATATATATATATATATATATATATATATATATATATATATATATATATATATATATATTATATATATATATATATATATATTATGACATATATATTATTGAATATATATATATATATTATGACATATATATATATATTATGATATATATATATAATGACATATATATATATTATGACATAATATATATATATGTCATTATATATATATATATATATTATGTCATTATATATATATATATATATTATGTCATTATATATATATATATATATATATATATATATATATATATATATAGTTTTTGATAATATTGCAAAGCATGTTTCATAATGAACATATTATATATATTTTTTGTAGGAAATTAGATATTCTCTCTTTTTTTATTAAAACAGGAAATTAATGCATACTATTTCTTTGTAAGAATAAATATACTATCTTTAAGTTGCTTTTGTCATATGAACAGGTGTATAAATGTTTATATATTTTTTCTTTTATTTTAATAATCACAATAGGAATCAAAATACTATTTTCTTTTTTTTTTATAACAGTCATTCACTAGAGTGAAAACATTTAAAATATGGCTTATTACTTAATTTACAACATTTATAACAAAATATTGAAATCTGAAAACTTACACAAGCACTATTTTCTTTCACCAAATGTTGATACATTCAAAACTCCAAAACTTTGTTCATCAAAACATCTCTAAAGAGATTCAGATGTACAAGCACAATCTGATTTTACTTTTTTATTTGAAACTTTAATAGTATTAAAAAAAATAGATTTAAAATTCTAACTCTATATTTTTTTTAAGGAACAACTATAGAGGTAAAGAACAAATTAATTTTTTTGCACTAAATCTATTTCCCTTAGATTCAGATAGTGTACTCGTACATCCACATTTAAAAAGCTGAAAGGAAAATGATAATGTTTCCTCTTCATAAATAATTTAATATGGTAAATATACATTCCTTGAAATATCAAGCTAACAACTAAAAGATCTTATACACAACTGTCCCCAAAATAGCAATATACAACAACTCAAACAAGGGGATTCTTTAGGATCCCCTTCTACAAAAGGGATACTACTACCCTTACAACAATGCTAAACATAGTACCCATATGAAGCCCTTCCAAGCTTCACTTCAAGTTGCATCTCTTCAATACTTTCGAATAAAAGTATAAAAGACAATGGGATGCTCACCTCCCAGCCTAGGCTTCTAAGAAGCCACCCCCGATCTAGGGGAACCAAAGCATAAACAGGTTTACACAAACACTCACAAGCTTCACATCTTCATAAAAACAAGGCTACCAACAACAAGAAGAAAACATTCCCTTCCCAAGGATTTCACAAGGGTCACACAAGACCCATTTTTGGGGTGAAGGTGGACCAAATACTCCAATGGGGAGAAAAGCCAAAACCAAAATAAATTATGCAAGCCTTCACAAGGCATAATATAGCTCAAAGCATCTACTTCCATACATAAAACTCTTCCACAATTGCTTATGACACCCAAGGCATTTTAGCCAAAGAATAAACCCTTATGAGCACCATGGATTTGGCATCAAGGAGCCCATACTCCATGATTTTTCCCTCTCCTCCTTGAGGAGAGACTCTACACCCATGAGCTTTCCTAAAACCCTTCACCCCCAAAGCTACTCTTCCCTCCCAAGGGTGAGTGTGGCCTTGAGAACTCCCAAATAACAAACTCTTTACATCACAAGAAATTGAAACACATTACAACACTACCACAAAACATAATCTCCATAAAATCTAAAGGAGAATAAGATTTACATTGCACACAAAACTTCTCAACATAAATAACAACTAACATAAACATGAAGATAGAACTACATCTTTCTCATCACACAATACAAATTTACTCTTGCAACATGAAAACAAAACAAGTTGGAGCCACCAACCTAGATCCAAATCAAATATGGTGAATGTTGTAGAAGAGCTCCCTTTTTGTCCAAGCTTTCTCCTATCTTAGCTTCTCCAAATCCATCTAGTCTCTAAGTTAGAGAGTGAGTGTTCAAACTCTTCCAAAAGAAGAGTCCCCTCTAAAAAGGCCTCCACACAACTTCCCACAACTTCCTAGGGATAAGGTTTCCTTCCCATTGGTTGGTCTTCCCTAAGCTCTTACAAGCTTTCCAAAAATGAGTCCCTAAAAAGGCTAGCCAAAAAGTGGGCAAAGAATTTGCATCCTAATGGATGGGTGTGCTAACCAAGACTTTGCTTCCTAAAGTTAATTTTTGGCCATTTTGAAAATCCAACTTTTGGAAGTCTTTTGGTCAACAAGGGGTTGTCCTATGGTTAAAATTGACCCTTACCCATAGGTATACCAAGTGGGCTTACTAAAAATGACCCAAACACACCCTTAGGCACCTTTCTAACCCCCCAAAAGTCCATTATAAGATTCAATTCGAAAATCAATGACATGACCCTACCTCAAGCTCCCTAACCAAGGGATTCACATGTGGATCCAAAAAGGTACTTACCTAGGTTGGTGGTCATCCAATCCCCAAGTGGAACATGTCATGGCCACATGTACACAATACAAATGTCAAGTGACACACACATATTTTACACCTCACAAGACACATGACATTTCCACTTGAGCACACACATAAATTAAAATTTACAATTTAACAAATTGAATAGAAACATACAAGCTCATTATGTTTACAAATAAAATATGATACAACGAGTTTTTTTTGTCTTTCATTAGATGTAACCTCGGTTCACACTAAATTCACATCGGCCAATGTTTGGTTCCCCAATTTATTACCATGGTCTTATTCCCTGCACACTAAATCCAACATTAGTATTCCAAGAAATAATATAGTCCACAATATATATGAAATAAAATCCATTCAACTTTTACAAATTATTTACAACATCACATAAAAAATTGAAATTCACTTCACATAATCAATTATCTTTTTCACTCATGGCATCATATGCACTCATAAACTCCATTTAAGTAATTAACTTTCAATTCACAGTAGAAATATCACTGTATCATAATTGAATCAAATCTCCAATTCCTAGTTACTCACGTAAGCATATAAAATCCATCACATCATCACAACATTCATAAATAAAAATAACCATAAATTAAAATTCATGTTTATATCATAAAATAGTCATCAATAATTCATCACCTAACATTTAACCCTATATGAAATTCACAACTCATCATAATTTAAATCCCAATTGTCATTTTTCCAAATAACTCAAATCAGTATATCTATACACCCAAATTACAACATCTCGATAATTATCTAAATCATTCATCATAATGCAAATCCATAATGTATCATTAAATCATCATCATGCGAATGGAAAGCGTCATAAACTATAATGTACATCATCTAATGAAATCAATTCCCTATTAACAAGGAAAAATCTCTTAATTCATCAAAATATTAAGCCAAATTACTAGGTCTATCCTAATGATCAATGACAAAGCTATGTCGGCTTAGGGTGAGACCTCAAAGAGTGGTCTAGTTAAAGGTCTTCAAACACTCTTCTAGAATGTCACCTTGCTAAAGGTTTTACAATAAAACTGTTAAGTCCACTTGGTTAAGATATTTTTCTACTACAAATGTTAATAAGAAACACTATAAAAATTGATATGTAAATCAACAACTACCTCTTTCTTATTCAGATCCTTTATGCAATCTTTGTCTTCACTTCTTTCCTTCACTTTTCACTGGCCTCAACACTTCATTAAATTCCACTTGCGGACTCGTATTTAAACCTTTTCTTCTTCACTACATCACTTGATTACATATCCACCTTTTAACTTTGCCAGCTCGCTTTCCATACAATTTCATCCTTTATATAGACTCTATTTTTCCTCTTAATCTCCTTTATTACGTTTTCCTCTGATTAATCTCAACCATCAAATCATCCTTATAAACTGATTCAATGAATTTTGAGCTTGGTAAAATGTTTTATCATCACCTCAAAACTCAAACTTTTCTTTGAACTTGTACCTTCACTTTTTTCCTCTTAGATCTTTCCATAGATCATCACCTTGAATTTTCTTGATCATAGATATCTTCAACTAACTCTTCCTCATTCTATGAATCTTCCAAATCACTGTGGCCCATCATTAAATGTCATTATGATCCTTGTATTTAATTTATGTTCCTTTCTCAGTGACTAACTTATTTTCCTTCAATTGAAATTATGTTTTCTTCACTCAGTAACTAAATTTGTGTACTTGGTATCTTGACTTTATTTCCCTTTACCAAAACTTACCTTCCTTTTACCAAATAACTTTTCTTGTGTGATAACCAAATTGTTTTGTTTACCGACTTGACCAATATTCTTTATTCACTTGTCCAATCTCTTTACCGACTTGATATAATCATTTTTTTAGTAGAATACAACTAAATCAATATAAATTTATCATTGTCTGATCTATATTAGCTGCCCATTTAAGTTCTTCAACTTCATAACTTTTCACTTCCTCTCATTTTCCTTTAACTCACTCAACTTATATCATACTCTAAATGATATGGAAACTTAATATAAACCAAAAATCAATTTCTTCACATCAATGATAAAATAATAATTGATCTAATCCTTCTATAATCTTGTATACCTCTGATCTTGGTCAGTCTTCATCATCATCACCATCATTTATAGTAACAAAGGCCACATAGTTTGAACAATTAGGTCAATTGGTCACATCTACTAGAGAGAAGATGAAAAGTCTAGAGGATTTTTCAACAATAAGAGCTAAGACAGACTATGAAAGGAAGTGGTCATAAAATTTGGATCAAGAAATTGCACTAGATAAAACACTTTACAAGTTGTGGTGAACCTGATGAAAGATGTTTTAAAGGAAGGTGGTAAGATACTACCTTTATCTCTCACTTTTCACAGTACTTGAAAGACTTAGATAGGAAAAGGAGTGAAGCTCAACATGAGGTAAGGCTATTAATAGAAAATTTGGATCCTATCAATAGTTTAGCTACAAGTTTTGGAGCACAAGTAAGCTCTTTTAATCATAAGCTAAAGACTTATAGTAATGAGCAGGAAAAGAGGATATCTACTTTGTTAGAGTTATAGGGTCTATTGATTCCTAAGTTAGAGATTTTGCAAAAAGGTGTTAAAAAGGGTGAATTAGTGTTAGTCTCACCTAACTAGTGCAAAGTAGAAGGATTGGAGGAGTTTGGATATTTGTTGCATGGGTAGATAATCATCATGGAGAACCTACTAAATAATTAGGTTAATGATTTACAAGTTTTGAAGACCAATTTTGTAGATTTATTTGGTAGATTATAAATCAGTATATGCTACTCTTAATAAATAAAAAATTTACACAATCGAATCCAGAATTTTACTTTGCATACTAATAGATTGTGGAAATTTGATGTTATTAAATAAAAATTTACCTTTTGGTTATCCATTGTAATACCTTTGTCATTGTTATCAAAGGGGGAGTAGTAGTGTAGTGAGAATTGCTAAGTATTATAAAGGGTGAATAGATGTATTACCTTAGGGGGAGTTATTTTTGCAGCTCTGAATTACTGATGCTCTAAGTTTGATGATTATATTTATGCAATACATTGGACACTTAGTCAGGACACTTAGTTTTTTATCTCACTAATACATTTGGGGTGAAATTGCGACGGCAATTTGCGACGACAAGGAAATGTTAAGCGGTTTTGGATTTTTTTTTCAAATATAGCCCGACACTGTCGCAATTGTGACGTTGTCGGGATATAAGTGCAAAAAAATAAAGGAACGTTGTCATTTGTGTTTTCAACAGCACCGAGAGAGATTCCCTCCGCAAAATCAAGCGGGTTATCATTTGTGTTTTGAACAAAGCGGGTTGTCATTTGTGTTTTGAACAGCACCGAGAGAGATTCCCTCTGTGAAATCAAGCGGGTTGTCATTTGTGTTTTCAACAGTGCTGAGAGAGATTCCCTCCACAAAATCACAGCTACAATTTCTGAGTACGTTGGGTTTATTTTTCTTTTGTCATTATGATGTAATCTAGTATTCAGCTGTTAGAGAGCTAAAATACCTAGAAATGAGGACATATCTGTGTTGAATTTATTGTTAGCGGCTTTGGTTATTTAGAATGCTTCCCCACAATACTTAATAGGATGCATTTGGTTTTCAAAGCTTTCACTGACTTGGATTCAAGATTCTGAGACTTTCACATTCCTTGCTTCAGTTGTTTCCGCAAACAAATCGCGTGCCTTTTGTATGCTTCCACATTTTATATACATGTCCATCAGGGTAGTCACCACCACTATATTTGACAAAAACCCATCTTCAATTACTTTTTGGTGAATTTCCCTACACTGTTCTATGACTGTACCTCTGGTTTTAATGTATAAAAATGACCCAAATTTCAAAGGAAGTATATGATAAATTCCACCTAACACTTCCTAATCCCTAGACAGTGTCTTCTTACACTTTGAAACAAACAATTCCAAAGGGAATTAGCCTCTAGGGCTCTGCAACACCCAAACCCACAATTCTTGGCTCTAAACCCTTCTTAACTAGGGCATTCTCAATCACCCGATTCTACACCCTTCAAATCCAAATTAGTGGATGATTCACCATCTCACAAACATTATACAATGTTCCACATTATAACAATCCACCCTTGCTTGGATAGATCACTCACTGCTATACATTAGCATTCAACTCAAGGTAATTTCCCACAGTTTATCCTGTGATCACACTGTTTTCCACAAAACTTTGCCTATGCAATGTCAGCACTTCATAATACAAGTTAGTTATTGTCATCCCATGAATATTAGGCCTTCTATGTTACAGAAAAATCAAAGTAAACTCATTCAAAACAGTTTAGAATGGATGAAAGAAATCCTTCTAACTCATGTATGTGTTAGTTCAAACAAATGAGGATAGTCACTCTAAAGACAAGATGATAATGTACACTCACAGTAAGTGTACATTATCATGTTGTCTTTAGAGTGACTATGCTCATTTGTTGAAGAAGAAAAGCATTAATGTGGCTGAATAGCAATACATTCAAGTGGCAATTACACAAGGGACAGTCACTGTGAGATGTCCTCATTTGTGACTGTCCTTATAGTGAGTGTACATTATCATGTTGTCTTTAGAGTGACTGTCCTCATTCTGTAAGTGTACATTATCATGTTGTCTTTACAGTGACTGTCCTCCTTCAAGTGGCAATTACACAAGGGACAGTCACTGTAAAGACAACATGATAATGTAGAGGAACGTTGTCATTTGTGTTTTCAACAGCACCGAGAGAGATTGCCTCCACGAAATCAAGTGGGTTATCATTTGTTTTTTGAACAAAGCGGGTTGTCATTTGTGTTTTGAACAGCACTGAGAGAGATTCCCTCCCCGAAATCAAGCGGGTTGTCATTTGTGTTTTCAACAAGGCCGAGAGAGATTCCCTCTGCAAAATCACAGCTACAATTTCTGAGTACGTTGGGTTTATTTTTCTTTTGTCATTATTATGTAATCTGGTATTCAGTTGTTAGAGAGCTAAAATACCCAGAAATGAGGACATATCTATGTTGAATTTATTGTTAGCGGCTTTGGTTATTTAGAATGCTTCCCCACAATACTTAATAGGATGCATTTGGTTTTCAAAGCTTTCACTGACTTGGATTCAAGATTCTGAGACTTTCAGGTGCCTTGCTTCAGTTGTTTCCGCAAACAAATCACGTGCCTTTTGTATGCTTCCACATTTTATATACATGTCCATCAGGGTAGTCACCACCACTATATTTGACAAAAACCCATCCTCAATTACTTTTTGGTGAATTTCCCTACCCTGTTCTAAAGATCCCATTTTGGCATATGCTTGAAGAATGCTGGCAAAAGTGGTTGAGTTTGGTTTTATACCTCCCAATTGCATTTTTTTAAAAACCTCCAATGATTTTTAAACAAATGCAATTGGGAGGTATAAAACCAAACTATAACAATCCACCCTTGCTTGGATAGATCACTCACTGCTATACATTAGCATTCAACTCATGGTAATTTCCCACAGTTTATCCTGTGATCACACTGTTTTCCACAAAACTTTGCATATGCAATGTCAGTACTTCATAATACAAGTTAGTTATTGTCATCCCATGAATATTAGGCCTTCTATGTTCATGGGATGATCTTCATTATCTCTAAAACTCTACTGCAATGACAAGTCTAGACAAAAGAATGACTGTTTCAGCAGTGACTGGCGCGACAGCAGTCTCAATATAATAGTAAACTCATTCAATAACAAGAATAATTGAATAATCAAACCAAATGATTTGAGACTTAAAAGATCAAGGAACTTGCAAAAATTAAAGTTTATTGCTCGCTGTTTCCTTCACCAGTCCATACACCCGTGCAACAGCAAATTCAAAGTAAACTCATTCAAAACAGTTTAGAATGGATGAAAGAAATCCTTCTAACTCATGTATGTGTTAATTCAAACAAACTAAGACTTCCAAGATAAATGGAGTTGCAAAAACTAAGAGTTTTATATTTCTTACTGTTGCAGTCTGTATATATCTCCCTTCTTTGTCATAACAGAGATATATATAAGATTCTTTATAACTTCTCAAAAACTAATCCAACCAATTTTCATCGGTTGGAGCTTAGTTTGAGCCTCACTAAATCCTAAATACTAACTCCCTCCATTGTTAGCTAACCGTTGGATTTTGAAAAATCAAAAATTCCAACTTATAATTAATTGAATTATTTTAATCCAAAGACCACTAAACTCACTAACTTTGATCTCTTATGATTATTAAACTTTCTAAAAGACTTAAACTTCCATACTAGCCTATTCTAGATTCTTAGAACATTATTGAACTTTGGACAATCTCAGTCCATTGTAAACAAGCTTTTAGTCCTAATAAGGACATCATTACAAACTCATTGAAGTATTGCATTATTTTAATAACATTAAAGGTGCTAAGATCCTCCAATTGACCTGTTGACCCTGTTTATGTATTCCATCCCTCTGATTTGTCCTGAAAGTCTGTATAATCTCCATCTCCAAATTGGTTGTGTGAGGTGCTCCGGCACTAGTTTGCCAATGGAATAGAAGTTGTTCTTCCTATATCAATGGAAATCCTAGCTCTACAACTTCTAACATTAATTGAAGTAGAGGAAGATGGTGCGATGAATGTCATATTAGTAAAATTGTTGAATCTACAAGAAGCTTATGAGAATGCTTATAATGCCTTGACACATCACCAAAGAATAGTATAATGTGGGTTTGACAAGAGGTATGCAATCCCCCTCTTAATAAAAATGATATCATTTTGAAGTACAATGAAAGAGCAGCCAATCCAAGTCAACATACAAAGTTTGATTCCTTATGGAAGGGTCCTTTTTATATTTCTCGCTACAAAGAAAATTATGTTTTTGAGTTGGAAAACATGGAAGGTAATCCTTTTGAGATATTGATAAATAGGATCCATCTTAAACATTTCTATTAATAGTTTATCCTTCCTTCTTGTACATAGTAGGTTATTTATGCTTTAAGCTCAATAAGTATCATGAGGTACATTTTCTTTGTTGTTAGTCTCTAGTTTTCTTAAGGTTTGAGCCCATGTTTTACCCCGTGCATAGCATTTTTTGTTGTCCAACACATTTTAAAATGATCACCCCCCTATTATTGTATCACTTCCTCCTTGTTCCTCATTCAAGTGGCAATTACACAAGGGACAGTCACTGTGAGATGTCCTCATTTGTGACAAGGACAGTCACACATGAGGACATCTCACAGTGACTGTCCCTTGTGTAATTGCCACTTGAATGTATTGCTATTCAACCACATTTATGGGCCCATTTGGACCATGACACACAGTAGCATCTACAGAGAAGAATATCCCAGGTGTAACAAGTTGTAAGAATATACCAACAGTTCTAAGAAGTTCCCTAGCATGTAGTAGCATCTACAGAGAAGAATATACAACATGAGGGCAGCCACTGTAAAGACAACATGATAATGTACACTCATTGTATGTGTACATTATCATGTTGTCTTTACAGTGACTGACCTCATTCAAGTGGCAATTACACAAGGGACAGTCACTGTGAGATGTCCTCATTTGTGACAAGGACAGTCACACATGAGGATATCTCACAGTGACTATCCCTTGTGTAATTGCCACTTGAATGTATTTCTATTCAACCACATTTATGGGTCCGTTTGGACCACGGCACACAGTAGCATCTACAGAGAAGAATATCCCAGGTGTAACAAGTTGTAAGAATATACCAACAGTTCTAAGAAGTTCCCTAGCACATAGTAGCATCTTCTAATTGTCTATACCACTTCACAAGGTATTGTTTGCACACATTGTTTTTGGTTCTTTTGATGACCCTTGTTTTGAAATTGCTATTAGGCCTTGTAGCTTATATGTTTTGATTGTTGGAGAGCTTCTAAAGCTAAGCAAGAAGACCATTGCACGAGTTATAGCCGCGCGCTCAGGTTTGAAAATTGTATATTTTTTAATCTAATGTATATTTTAACTAGACTTTTAGCTTATTTTTGCTGTATATTTTAATCTAAAGGGAATCATGGATGTGAACTTGAAAGAATTTTGTACTTAGTTCTTATGGAGAGAATAGTAGTAGTTTACAGTCTAATATCAAATAGAGTTTTCCAATTACAGAAAGTTAATGAATTCTAATAGCTTATATGTTTTGATTGCTGGAGAGCTTCTAGAGCTAAGCAAGAAGACCATTGCACGAGTTATAGCCGCGTGCTCAGGTTTGAAAATTGTATATATTTTAATCTATTGTATATTTTAATCCTTTTGCCATGTCATGTAATATGTCTTGCCTTGTAGCTTATATGTTTTGAAATTATTGTTAGGCCTTGTAGCTTATATGTTTTGATTTCTAGAGAGCTTCTAGAGCTAAGCAAGAAGACCATTGCACTAGTCGTAGCCACGCGCTCAGGCATGAAAATTGTATATTTTTTAATCTAATGTATATTTTAACTAGACTTTTAAAATATTAAAGGATTTAACTAGGTCTAAGAAGATTTGTGTACTTTTGACAATTTTGCTTAGTCACTGAAAGTTGTAGACCAAAGTTTTCATAGCCCAATTTTTGCTTCCTGCGAAGAACGATCATGTCAGATAATATAAGTGAAGAAAAAAATAGGGAGACAATCGTTAGATTGTGGTCTAACTTGAAAAGAAAAGGTGATGGAAAATGTTATTGTCCCTGCAAAATTTGTAAGGGCTTAAACCATAGAAGACTGCTAATCAAAACAGTTAAGAGACATTGTAGGGAGAATGGTCACATTGAAGGGGGGCATGACTATCATCCACCGGTAAGTTGTTCATTATATCATTTTAACAATTTTTATACATATGAAATCACTTGATGATGAGTTGAAGATCATGGTTTATTTATGTTAATCAATTTTATATAGGTTGATCTCCCCAGGGAAGTACATGATATGGAGGAACATGGGGGTGCGAATATCCAAGGTGAAGATAATGATCCCATGGAAGATGATGATCATGTGCCAGAAAACACAATTGAAGATGATGGTATAAATACATTGATCCATGACACATTTAGTCCAAGCAGATCTGATCATGATGATGATGATAGCCTCGATGTACCTCTACTTGAGAAGGCATACGAGCCCCTATACAAAGACTCCCAAACAACTCTTCTCTCTGCTATATTGTTGTTGTTGAACTTGAAGGTTATGAATGGTTTATCCAACATAACAATGTCACGTATGTTAAGGTATGTCATATATGTCTTTATAGTTAACAAAGGGTGAATAATGTACCACTAATATTGTTTATATTAACAACTTATATTTTTTGCTGTAGATTGATAGGCGAGTTTTTGTTACCACCATCAAATATTCTACCTCGCTCATATCGAGAATTATCTGCTATTATGAAAGATATTGGAATGGAGTATCAAGCAATACATGCTTGTCCCAATGATCATATTATATATTATAAAGAACATGAATTTGCAACACAATGCCCTGTATGTCATACGAGTAGATATCAAACAGATCAAATAACAAAAAAGGTGCCTCACAAGGTTCTTCGTTACATCCCCATTATTCCACGGATGCGACAATTATTCAGGTGTACTAGCTTGGCACAATTTATGGATTACCATGCACGCAATAGAAGTTGAGATGACATTATTCGAATCCCTGCAGATGGTTCAGCATTTATGCACATAAAGGAAAAGTGGCAACACTTCAAAGAAGAACCTCGTAATCTCAGGCTTTCATTGGCAGCGGATGGTGTCAATCCATTTGGAGAGATGAGATCTGTTTGCTCGGTGTGGCCTGTTTTTGTTATCAACAATAACATTCCTCCGTGGATGTCAATAAAGAAGGAGCACATTATGTTGGAAATGATTGTTCCAGGTATTTTATCATTTGATAGTTATTAATTTACATGTACTTACAAATCTTACAGTAAAATGGTCACAATAATTATGTAATGTTACTGTTCATTCAAGTAGGTAAATATCAAGTTAAAGATATGAATGTATATATTGAGCCTCTTATTGACGAGTTGGTGGAGTTATGGAACGGTGTCACTATGTATGACATGTCTAGACCAATAGGACAAAGACAATTTCAATTCCATGCAATACTTGTATGTACAATACATGATGCCCCGGGGCTAACACATTTTTGTGGTATGTTATAGTGAATTCAAGTTGCGTATGATAATTCTAATTATAAAAATCAACATATTTAATAATCCAATTATATCATTATCTTGTAGGTCTTCAAACAAAGGGAAAATTTGCATGTCTAGTTTGTGGTCCAAAGATGAAATCTCGTCATTCAAAAAGTTTAGGAAAGCAGGTGTTTGATGAGTATAGACACTTCCTCCACAGGAATCATAAGTATCGAAGTATGGAAAAACATCTTTTCAATGGGAAAGAAGAGACTACATCAAAGCCACGAAGAATGACACCTCGCCTATGCAAGTTGGAATATAATAGAATTAATCATCGAGGTAATGTCATTCCACCTAATGGTTTATGTTTGTAATTTATATATTTCTATTGTGATTTTTGTTTACTAATTATGTAATTGATGATCGTGAAGGTCGTCAAGGCACTACTGAAAACCTTCCAAAGGGACTAAAAAGCTATCCCAGACAATTTAGTAGGTTGCCCTACTACGAGGACCTACAAATTGTGCATTTGTTTGATCTTATGCATATTGGAAAGAATATAACAGAGACATTGTGGAAAATACTGGATGGAAGGCGTGACAAAGAAAAAATTGTCAAAATTTGTAATGACATTCATGAATCCAATCATGCACTGAAGAATTTCATTCACTCAAATAGCAATAGAGATCAAATTAATATAAGTGCCCTTCCTTGGTTATTAACGGAGCAGCAAAGTGATGCCATAAAAGAAGTCATATGAAAAATTCAATTTCCCATAGGATTTGCTGCGAACATAAGCAATCTCATATCAAAGAAAAGTGAATTTGGCCCAGGGCTCAAAATGCATGATTGGCATACTTTCATCAAGGTAAGTTATGTTCTTCTGTATTTACAATATATTCATAAACTACATGTACTATTCATTATGTTATGTTAGAAAATAATGAAATGATTGGTTTATGATTACTGCAGTATGTGCTACCTCTATCTCTCCCAGAGCACTTCAACAATAACATCAAACAAGTGATATATGATCTTGGAAAATACATGAGGTAAGCAGTAATATCTGTTCAATTTGTTGTATATATTTATTATATTCACGATTTGTTTTTCTTGCTATGTAATCTATTGTATATTATTTTGTAAAGTCTGGTATTTATATATTTTTTGTGACTTGAATCTCTTAATGTAGGTGGTTTTCATCTAAAGAAATCCATAAAGAAGATATAAACTATTGGAAGAGAAGAATTCCTCATTTACTGTGTGAAATGCAAAAGTGTCTACCTCCAACTTTTTTCAATGCACAAGAACACTACCTCATACACCAAGTTGAGGAGATTGAATTGTGTGGACCTGCACACACTAGGTCAATGTGGATGGTTGAGAGGCACTTGAAATCTTTGAAGGCTTTGGTTTGACAAAGAGCACATCTTGAGGGTTCTATGGTAGAGGGATACATGGTATACCAAACTATGGTGTACATTACTGAATATCTTCCTAAGTTTGCTTCAAATATCCATGTAGATCGCATTTGGGATCTCGACCCTTTTAAAAAATTCAAAGGGGAGTACTTGATGGGGAAAGGTAGATTGAGGAAAGTGACAGATAATAAATTATAAGATGTTATTGTAATAAATTATTTCTTAATCTTCAAAATAAATCGGTTGTAAGTCGTCTATTTTTTTTTTGTACAGTTGCTCGAGAGTGGGATGCACTACATTTGTATATTGCAAACAATCTTGATTGGATGATAGTATGGATTGAACGATGTCAACATTTTGGTCACACATTAACATGGGAAGGTGTATCTTCATTGGTTAAAGAAGCTCATCGTAATGGAGATTCTAATGTTACGCAAAGGGAAATAGATTTAGCATATGGTTTAAGAGATTTCCAGGTACGTACAAAATTATTAATCACCCGTATGTTTATCAACTCACGATATAATAATTTTGACATGTTTCACATATTATTGCAGGTTAAACACCACAAGGGTATGTTCTGTAATGGTCAAAAATTTCGCGTCAAAGTGTTGGATGACACGAAGAAAACTTGTGATTCTGGAATAACTGCAGTCTTTCAAGTGACTAATATTTCATCTAGAAATGACTTAGATCCTCAAGAGTCTAAAAATCAATACTATGGCATTTTGGATGATATACTTGAGTGCGACTTTAGTTCCTTCAAATTAGTACTCTTCATTGTCAAATGGTATAGGCTACGACTTAATCCAAATGATCCTAATAGAACTGTTATTGAACATAATAATGGATTTACAATGGTTAATACAAGGTCATTTGAGCCAGTTGGGGATGAGCCCTATGTTCTTCCAAGCCAATGTGAGCAGGTATTTTACTCAGAGGTTTCACATAAACTGGGTTGGTCATTTGTTGTTAGACATGAACCGAGAGGAAGGCCGATAAAGTATAATGCGATGGAAGAAGAAGATACCGAGGAAGTAGAAGATGATGTAGATGATGATCATGATCGACAATTATTGGATGATGTTCCTAAGACAAATTTTCATGAAGAAGAAGAAGAAGATGATGACGATGATGCTGCTACTGATGATGATGATGAAGATGATGTTGATGTTGATGATGATGATGTTGATGATGACGACAACGATGACAACGATGATGACGATGACGATGATGATGATGACGATGAAGAGGATGATGATGATGATGATGATGATGATGATGATGAGGATGATGATGATGAAATTTAAAGGTATGCCATCAGTCCTTAATGTATTTAATATTCATTTCTTGATAGAAATATATTTGTCTTAAATGGTTACATAGTTTATTCATTATCTATTTAAAAGCTACAAGTTTCAACTACAAATAGAATACTGCTAATCTAAATTAACTATTAATCTAAATTAATTAAATAAAACTATTTAAAACACATATTGATGGATGAATGTATTGAGCCTTATTTTCTTTCAGGTCAAAAGCATTTGTAAGTGTTCTCACAACACCAACCAAGCATCTTCATAAGATCGCTCTCCTTGATCCAAGCCAACTCCATAACCTATCAGAGTGCACACCAAATCCTTATGCCACCTTAGCATTCTACATCTTTGGAATAATCCCAATGTCCCTCAATCCATCCAATGGATTCATCCAAGCAATCTAATCAACAAACTATCAAATGCTCACAATGCCTCAATAGGCTCCAAACTTGACTTCACTGTAACTAGGTGTTTCCTCCACCTCCACCACACACATCAAACAACTTCAAATAGCATGTCCCCAAGGTTACTAAGCCCTCAACTCATCAGCTGATACAAAAACCTAGTTTTAGCCCTTCAGTAGGCCTACTTCCCTAGCAGGCTTATAATGTGAGCCTGATTTAAGTGTTATAATGTGTACGTTTTAATGTTTTTAATTTTTATGTGATGCTTATGATGCATGTGATTATGATTATGATGTGATTATGCTCACGATAATTGAATTACATTTGCAGGAAATTGAACCCCTTTCAAGAGCATCCCGCACAGTCTCATGGATCGACAGGTATAAGTCAATATACCTTATAGAATGTCTATTTAATACACTTATCAATAGTAAGATTGATGTCTTCTAAGATCTCTCCCATTTGTAGGTACCAGAAAATAGGTATTTGTCAGAGGTGTCTTCCTCGAGTGAGGGAAATATAGGAATAGAAGAGGAAAGTGAGACATGCAGTTTATCTAGAATAGGGAGATTAACTAGAGGTCAAAGGACTAGAAGGAAATTCAATAAACACATGAAATTTTTCCTTGCTCAAGGGGGGTCATGTTCTTATGATGATGAGACGAAAGGCGACATCGAGGTGCCCTTGAGGTACCAACATCTACAGAAACATTGGGTACCCAAGGAACTTCCTCCAATAAACACTGATTTTTGTGTTAATGAGAGGATATATCACATAGCACCATCATCATTACATGGTTTGGGCCTATTTTCTATGGATGGCATAAAGGTGTCTTACAAAAAAGTTTCTAAATTGATGGAGTATGTTGGACCATGTTACGATTACAAAAGTTGGATGCATATTGTTCAATATAAAAAAAGTATGCATAGGTATGCACTCTCGGCAAATTATATACAACAGCAAGACAATAATCAAAGTAAAAGTGTGGCTATATACATTGATGGAAGGCCAAAAGCAACAGGGAATATTGCGGGTTTTATAAATAGTACATGACCTGGGTCAACTATAAAGCAACCCAATTGCATATTTGAGGCGCGCGAGGGAAATCGTGTATTCATCTGTGCGATAAAATCAATATGTGCAGGGGAAGAGCTGCTTATTGATTACAATTTGAACCGCATAGATACAAACGAGGCTACTATCATGGGGGTGGTACATACTATTAAACCAACTTCTAATCAATGACTCCAACATACCATTTAGTTATTAAATTTTTGGCTAACATTTTTATACTTGATCTTTGACACAGGGGCACAATATGGAGCAACCGCCTGAAGGTGATGGTGATGATATTCCTAGCTCATCTACACATGAGTAGGTAAAACTCATTGTAATTGTGCAAACTAGATAGAAGCAAAATGTTATTTTTTTTAATGTTATTTTCTTCATTATTTTGGAGTAATTTTGATAATACTAATACTATTGTTGTCACAGAGGGCCGGTGGTCGGAGAGAGGGAAAGCAACCTGCAGTCCCTCAGGAGTCCCCCCTTGTGGACCCTTTTTTTATTGATTTAGTAGAGACCGATGACCCGATCGGTTCCATTAAAAAGATGCTAAAGAAAATTGGGAAAGAACTTCTACATTTGGTATCCATACATCCTTAGACTCAGGAAATAAAAGACAGGGCAGCTGAGTTGTTGCGCACTTCTGAAAACTTTAAAGTAAGTATTAATGAAATTTTTATTATTACAAGAGTTCAATAATGGTTTTTATGTTATGCTCTTTTATGACATTAATTAAAATATGGATGCATTGTCTTTACAGAGTTATTTGCGTAATTTTGAACCCCATTCCCATGATGAGGCCGGTACTGCAAGTGGTTCAGGTAGATCACATGTTCCATTCCCCACTTGTGTTTTCCACTAAATATATATAGGAATGATCATAATCATTGACAATACATGCTCGAACAATCTTTTTTTTTAATTCTCTAACAATCTTGTCCATGCTAGTCCACGCGTTCTATATTTATGCATGCTCTAACAATTTTATTCTTCAGCTCCTTTCCATGATGATATGACAATGCCGCCTCCATCCAGGACAGCCACAAATGTCTTGCCGACTACCATGTCAACAACACACAGCCTAAATGCACCAACTGTTGCACCATCTACTAGTACACAAATCCCTCTTTTTCTCTCTTTTGTTATGTGTTTAAGTATTATTTCTTGGAGGCATTTGATAATGGTTTTCATTTTTTGCAATAGGAGATGCAACAAGTCCCGATGCAGCATCATTTCCTGGATGTTCCTGTGTTCCTAGTACAGGAACGGTGAAGGATTGCGTATTGATCATCAACGACGATGAAGGCATTCCCTTAAAAGTAGCCAAAGTTCCAGGTACTTTAAAGTTATTATTATTCTATAGTGATATAATAGTAATTTAGTTTTTGATCACTCTTCATCGACTAATGATCCCATGATTATTTTGTAGGGAATGATATTTTTTGGCGAAAACTTGGTGACAAGTGTTTGCGGATATTCGGGCCCACCCTACGTACATGGTGGAACATCATATCCTAACTAAAACCCCAAACCACTATTTTGATTTCATATCATTGCTAGAATAGTTTTCCTTTTCATCAATTTCTTGAACTATATTAAAGGTAGCTTCTCTTCATTTATGAGTCTAACATGTTTTTTTTTACTTAAAAGGTGGAATAACCAAGATAAAAAGTTGAAGGATGATCTTGTACATAGTATGACCTAGCTTTTTGGACCTCGTGCATTCGAGACAAACAAGCTCCTTGAAAGAGCTGGTTTATGTTTGAAGTATATTAGGGACCAGTACAGGAAATATTTAGAGGTTAACCCTAGGCACGAGCGTCCGCCCTGTGTTCTTGAGGCTGAGTGGCAGGCTTTGATTTTGGATGGAAAGTATAAAGCCGACATGAAAAAAGGAATTACGCCAGTAGAGAGTAGAGCAAGGTATGTGATACTTTTGAGAATGTAATTATGTACTAATTAACCTCTAAATTTTTCCTGTACTGGTCTCTAACATATTTCAAACTTTTCATAGATTGCCTGACACATCAAAGGCAACAAAGGCAAGATTAGAAAAGCACGGGACACACAAGCTCGGCTCTGGTGGTTTTTCCAAACTTCAAGCACGAGTTGTAAGTATTAGTAAATAAAAACTTGTATCAATTTTTTTATATATTGCAAGGAAATTTTTTTTGATCAAACAATGCAAGTAAAATTCACCATACCAAGCAAAAATGTAGGGGTCAGAGTTCAATAGATGCCTCACAGAAGAGGACAAGAGAATTGGCTTCCAACAAGGCTATAGAGTCGTGGCTGAAAGGCTACGAGCTGAAATCAGTGTGCAAGGTTCAAATAATGATGCATCTGAGCCACAGGTAAATAAGCTAAATGAAATTTATTTCAAATTGAATACTTTACCAATTAGTCTATTTGATGTTAAGTTCTAATATAAAGTGAGTATATCTGTTTTAAGAAAGCAATGATAACAATGTGTAGGATATTGGAATGCAGCCTGATAATCCTTCTACACAATCTATGCATAATGAAGGTTTGCATGATGTGCATCCTAGTGGTGGAGGTATACATTTGCTATTAAAATTTTTATATGTAATTACAATTGGTGTTTGGATTAATGTAACATTTTGTATAGCAACTGTAGAGGATCGAGGGGTCGGTGCTCATGAGCATGTTGAGGTTGAGTCTAGACAAAATGATGTGGTCAGATCAGGTAATTAAAGAGCACCACAGTTATGTTCTTTAAAATAATTAAATACTTGTAACAATTATAATTAAATATTTTAAATTTAACTCTTTTATTTGTTATTGTAGAGGACCCCCCTTTGCAATAGCATAGGAATTTGAGATCATCAAGAACAGAGAACAAAATAACTGATGAGGGGGGTATTGATGATAACACTGATGCTCCTCTTAGAGCTTACATAGAAAAAAAAATTAGAAAGAGAAAAAAGAAATGATTGTCATCTAAATACCTTAATTGATAATGACTGAATTTTATGTCTCAATGAATTTAATTATGTGCTAATGAATGTTCATGAATTATGTGTTTATTTTCATATTGATGAATGTTGCGTGTTAACGAATCTAATGTGTTAATGAATGTTATCATGTGATATTGATTGAATGTTACATTTTATTAATAATTGAAAGAATGAATGAATGTTAGATGTTAATGGGGAATGTAGAGTGATGTTAGGGGGAGGGGGTGGGGCCAAATGAGCTTCCACCTTCACGTGGTTGGCCCTGTTTAGTAGAGAATATTAAACTATATTCTCGAAACAAAGTGAAGCTCAATAAGATACTAAATGAGTCAAAATGGTTATCAAGGTCCTCTATCCATAAGATACTTGTAGTCAAAATGGTTATTAATAAGATACTTGTAGTCAAAATGGTTATCTAGGTCCTCTATCCATTCCATAAGTTCTTCACCATTCAAACTTCCTCCATAACAAGGAATGTGCTCTAGGTTAGTCATGAAGCCTAGCATGGACTCTCTGTCAGATAGAGCCACTATTTCAGAGCCTTTTCTATGCATTTCCTTCAAGCATTGTACAGTGTACAGATGTGAAAGGGAGGGTAGACCAGTGTGGAAGTTAGAGTATTTATATCTTATGCTTTGAGAGTTTATTTGGTAGATTCAAGACACCTTATATCAAAGTTATTCCTTTTTCTTATCTGTTGTTCTGTCAAACCCTCATTTTTTGGGTTATTGCATTCAAATGGCCTTAAATTGCAAATAAACCATAGGATATCCTTTGTTCTATGTAAAATGCAAGTTAAGGGGGTTTATTTTCATATTTTAAAAGCTTTGGAACAGGATACTAAGCCAGAGAATTTCGAGAGCAAGCCCTAGGTCAAGAATCTCAATGTTCTTGACTAGGAGTTGATGGATTATGCAAGATCAGAGGGTAGTGGCAAGTAAAGGACCTCAAACCTTGTTGAATCTAGATCTTTAGAGCATGGTGGACATCTTCAAACTCTGATCTTGGTTTCGTGCACCCATTTTCAATGCCTTGTTTTGGAACCCACACCCAAAGGCATGCATTAGGTCTGCAGACTCAATAAGGACATTGATATGTTGGAGTGGAGTCAGGGTCTAGGAGTTGGAGGATTGTTAGAACATCAAAAAGGGTACTCAAAAAACATATAAGTTCATAAGGTCCTTTGTCAAATTGAAGAGTTATTGCTGCAGAACAGGTTTTGGAGACCTACTAGAGTCACTAGGTCTATTTGTGATTTTGATGTCTTGGGTTGTTTGGAACACAACCAATGCATGATTCTGCATGTTTTAGGGAATCTTAAGAGTTTTCAAATGTTTGATTGGGTTGGCAAAGCCTAGGATCAATAAAGTCTCTTTTGGTAGAAAATCAGGGAACTTGTCCCTAAAAGGAAATTTGGTCTTGGTTGGGATTGAGTCAATAAGGTGTTAGAAGTATCTTAAAACCTTTGAAGTCCCTCTAGTACAGAGATTTTAAACTAGTCTGATAGAATTAGAGGCTAAATTGCTTAGGTGTAACATTTTGGTGTCTTGAAGTGGGTTGGGGCTTAAGACCAAGTTTCTTGCTGACCACTCTGCATCACATTGTCTTGCATGAAATTAGTCATTCTGTATACACTGGTCTAGTGTTGTCAATAGATCCAAATAGTTCAAAGATACTCAAAACAATCAGATGTTTTATGGGGTGCATTTTTGTGTTAGGTAGAAAGGATTCTTCATACAGGTGAAAGTCTCGAACCTTTCCCCACTCCCAAAAAAATATCACTTGTACTGTTATGAGCAGTCATGAGGACTAGACAGATACATTATAATATATGTAATTGCCACTTGAATGTATTGCTATTCAACCACATTTATGGGCCCATTTGGACCACGGCACACAGTAGCATCTACAGAGAAGAATATCCCAGGTGTAACAAGCTCTAAGAATATACCAATAGTTCTAAGAAGTTCCCTAGCACACAGTAGCATCTACAGAGAAGAATATACAACATGAGGGCAGTCACTATAAAGACAACATGATAATGTACACTCATTGTATGTGTACATTATCATGTTGTCTTTACAGTGACTGTCCTCATTCAAGTGGCAATTACACAAGGGACAGTCACTGTGAGATGTCCTCATTTGTGACAAGGACAGTCACACATGAGGACATCTCACAGTCACTGTCCCTTGTGTAATTTCCACTTGAATGTATTGTTATTCAACCACATTTATGCGCCCGTTTGGACCATGACACACAGTAGCATCTACAGAGAAGAAGTTTGGTATGCAATGGTCTTGAAACCTCCTGAGAAATTCTTGGTATGCATTTGTGTGGTGCAAAAGCTTCGTTGAAAGAGAAAAAGAAGAAAAGAATAGAAATGATTTTTTTTCTTTTTATGTCATATACTGTAACCAGCTACTTATAACTTGCAAAAATTATTATAACCATTTGAAATTGAAACTTAGTTTAATGTGAAACTGAGAACTGCTTTATTAGAGCTTTCTGTGATTTAGATTCAGACATCAAGAACATTGTTTGCCTAATATTGTGATTAATGTTTATTTATTAATATCTCATACTGACAAACAATTGATAATTGTAGGGAAAATGTCATTGGGGGTCTTTGAGGATCCACCAGAAGCCAAGGAGAAAATGTATTCAAATGCTAAAGATGGTGTAACAGTCCTTACAGCTATTGAACCTTGCTGTGTAGATCATCTCCGATTCTCCAAGTTCAACAGTACTGTGGTATTCCTTTGGATACTTCTAATGGTAAATTTCAGACATCAAGTTCTTTTCATATGAAACTACTACATTTGTAATCTATAGTTTTAAACTTTTAGTTTATAAATGTTCATCAGCTTTAGTTCGTATGCTACCATTTCAAGTATGATTAATGAAGTTACCTTTATCATAGGATGAAAGTGAGCAGTCAGCATACTGGTACGGAGCTGGCAGCATTGATACGGTGACTAGGGCATCGTTTAATGGTGGTATTGTGTTTTCCCATGTTTAGGGCATCGGCCTTTTGAAGCATTGCCTTCATCTTTCTTAAGTCTGAGTTTTAAGTTTGTTTATTTCCATCCTAACTTGCTTTTCCCTCTTCGGTTTTGCAGTACTATGAAGGTAGTCGCAAGTTAGGGCTGTTTCATTGCATACCCGAAACAATGAAGACGTTACGGTCCACAAAATGTTTGTGCTTGAAAGATGAACAAATAAAATTAAACTTCTAAATAACCAAAGCCGCTAACAATAAATTCAACATAGATATGTCCTCATTTCTAGGTATTTTAGCTATGTAACAGCTGAATACCAAATTACATAATAATGACAAAAGAAAAATAAACCCAACGTACTCAGAAATTGTAGCTGTGATTTCGCAGAGGGAATCTCTCTCAGCGCTGTTGAAAATACAAATGACAACATTTCTCTACATTATCATGTTGTCTTTACAGTGACTGTCCCTTGTGTACTTGCCACTTGAAGGAGGACAGTCACTGTAAAGACAACATGATAATGTACACTTACAGAATGAGGACAGTCACTCTAAAGACAACATGATAATGTACACTCACTGTAAGGATAGTCACAAATGAGGACATCTTACAGTGACTGTCCCTTGTGTAATTGCCACTTGAATGTATTGCTATTCAGCCACATTAATGCTTTTCTTCTTCAACAAATGAGCATAGTCACTCTAAAGACAACATGATAATGTACACTTACTATGAGTGTACATTATCATCTTGTCTTTAGAGTGACTATCCTCATTTGTTTGAACTAACACATACATGAGTTAGAAGGATTTCTTTCATCCATTCTAAACCGTTTTGAATGAGTTTACTTTGATTTTGCTGTAACATAGAAGGCCTAATATTCATGGGATGACAATAACTAACTTGTATTATGAAGTACTGACATTGCATAGGCAAATTTTTGTGGAAAACAGTGTGATCATAGGATAAACTGTGGGAAATTACCTTGAGTTGAATGCTAATGTATAGCAGTGAGTGATCTATCCAAGCAAGGGTGGATTGTTATAATGTGGAACATTGTATAATGTTTGTGAGATGGTGAATCGTCCACTAATTTGGATTTGAAGGGTGTAGAATCGGGTGATTGAGAATGCCCTAGTTAAGAAGAGTTTAGAGCCAAGAATTGTGGGTTTGGGTGTTGCAGAGCCCTAGAGGCTAATTCCCTTTGGAATTGTTTGTTTCAAAGTGTAAGAAGACACTGTCCAGGGATTAGGAAGTGTTAGGTGGAATTTATCATATACTTCCTTTGAAATTTGGGTCATTTTTATACATTAAAACTAGAGGTACAGTCATAGAACAGGGTAGGGAAATTCACCAAAAAGTAATTGAAGATGGGTTTTTGTCAAATATAGTGGTGGTGACTACCCTGATGGACATGTATATAAAATGTGGAAGCATACAAAAGGCACGCGATTTGTTTGCGGAAACAACTGAAGCAAGGCACGTGAAAGTCTCAGAATCTTGAATCCAAGTCAGTGAAAGCTTTGAAAACCAAATGCATCCTATTAAGTATTGTGGGGAAGCATTCTAAATAACCAAAGCTGCTAACAATAAATTCAACATAGATATGTCCTCATTTCTGGGTATTTTAGCTCTCTAACAGCTGAATACCAGATTACATAATAATGACAAAAGAAAAATAAACCCAACGTACTCAAAAATTGTAGCTGTGATTTCGCGGAGGGAACCTCTCTCAGCGCTGTTGAAAATACAAATGACAATGTTTCTCTACATTATCATGTTGTCTTTACAGTGACTGTCCCTTGTGTAATTACCACTTGAAGGAGGACAGTCACTGTAAGACAACATGATAATGTACACTTACAGAATGAGGACAGTCACTCTAAAGACAACATGATAATGTACACTCACTGTAAGGACAGTCACAAATGAGGACATCTCACAGTGACTGTCCCTTGTGTGATTGCCACTTGAATGTATTGCTATTCAGCCACATTAATGCTTTTCTTCTTCAACAAATGAGGATAGTCACTCTAAAGACAACATGATAATGTACACTCACAGTGATTGTACATTATCATGTTGTCTTTAGAGTGACTATCCTCATTTGTTGAAGAAGAAAAGCATTAATGTGGCTGAATAGCAATACATTCAAGTGGCAATCACACAAGGGATAGTCACTGTGAGATGTCCTCATTTGTGACTATCCTTACAGTGAGTGTACATTATCATGTTGTCTTTAGAGTGACTATCCAATTGTTTCCCTTACCTGAATGCCCTACTATTCTAGGCAAGGTATACCGCTCACCTTGGATGAGAGACTAATTATGGGAATTTCTTTTTTCACCCAAATCGAAAAACCACTGACAAAAATAGAAATGACCAATCAAATAGTAGTCTTATTTTAGTCACTTTGTTTGCATAATAAATTGCTTGCATGGATTATTGTAACTAAAACATAGATTCATGCTCTAATAGCTTCCTTTAGCTCATTAGACTTAATTCGAATAAAGAAAATTAACGGTACAATCAGTAAAATGTAGTTTTCACCATCGTCAATCTCTAGGCACCAAGGTTTTAATATTGAGATTATTTCTTTGTGGTATGCAAGTTGTAAAGGAAATAGAGCCTTCAATAATAAATAGAGCACTCTATTCTTTCTGATCATTTGATTTCTTTATAAGTTTATGATTTGATAATTCCTATTTTCTGATTTTTGTGTATTGTTGATTGGTTAATTGCTATTACCTTTTTCTTTCCTATTATAAAGAGCTTCTATCAGACTTCACACATGAAACTCTAGATATTTCACACATTCAGATGTAAGCTCTCTTGTTCAGTTTAGTCATGAGACCCCTATTACTAGAGTGTTTGGTGCAGAAATAGCCACTTTTATTGTAGAGCATTATTTCTTAAGAATATGTTATCATGTTCCTAATGGAATTGTGCTTAGTATTCAATTCCAAATTAATTTGATTTTCATAAATGTTAAATATAATTGGGTCATTGGTGTATCTGATAGTTGATATGCAGTCATGATGAAGTTAGAAGTTCCAGTGGCTAGAGTTTGTGGCTTTGATACTTCATCCTTGTTGGTTTTTTAGCCTTTCTATATGCCAATAAAAATAAGGTGCATACCTGAAACAAACAAGCAATAATGCAAAGGCTGGTGTGTGAAAATGGAAGTATTCTAGTGATATTAATTTTAAAAATTTCTTTTATTTTTTAAGGTCTTGGATGCCATTGGAGCTACTATAAATTACTAACACTAAAGAAATATTACATCTGATTATTTTGTTGGAAGTTTGGAACATATTGAACTTTCTCCACTATAACATATATAGCCTGGAGCTTTCATAAAACCATTTTGATAAATAGTCTTGCACATTGCCTGTAAGACACAAACTTTCAGTGCCATAAAAATAAACATTGTCCTCAATTAGTAATGTCTCAAATTTTGTACAGAACTTGTTATTTGAGTCTTATTTTTAGAACTGAAGCAAAAATTTCTCCAAAAAAGTCAAGATGATCGATCTAGCATAGATTTCAAAAACTGTAGGTAGTTTAACTAATGTGGATGCAATCATATTTTACCACTCTGAATGAACTAGTTTGCATGAAAATTTATATACAACCATCATTGCATTGTGGCTCTTTGTTAGAGACGTAGAATTTTGAATTTTAAATTATTTTCACAATTTTATCATAACTTGGAGCATTTTTCATACTTAGCTGTGTCACTAGCTTAATGCATATTAATTATTTTGTCTCATTTTTCTTGCATGGCAGGGAAGCAACAACAACATATAGGGCTGAAGCTTTAGAATTTCAAAAACAATTGAGGCATTTGCAAAATCGGTGTATTTGCTCAGTGGTCAAGCTTCATCTTTGATTCAAGGAAGATGAGCACGGGAGGCAGCAACATCTTCAACAAATGGACGAAATTGCTACCAGGAATATGGAGGTATGAAGTAGAGAGATGCTTTGTAATAGAAGGAATCTGTCTTAAGCTAAGTTTGTGTTGGCTAAGAAAATCTCATTTCATAAAAACTTGAATGCCTCTTATGTATACAGTCCTATTTAGTGACACAATATTAGATTCGTAAAAGGTAAGTGTGTTATGAACATTTCTATATGTAACCTTGCAATATTTTCTACTAAGATTTTCACTCTTTAAGGATATTTTGTAAAGTTTATAAGGTCTAAAATTTATAGGCAGGTGTCTCACAACCAAATTATATTACCTTGGATTTTGGACCTATTTTTAGTTGCTTGAGTTGTTGTAGGGTTATAGCACATTATTTTATAGCAATATAAGTAGATGTGTGAAAATTTAATTTCGTTTGTCCTAGCTTGACAACTATTGCACTCAAATCCTAGATTGTGGATGAGTGGAGATGGGTGGATGTCTAGATCGTGGATAACTGGAGATGGGCGAATAGATGTAGATGGGTTTTCATCGACCCATCTAAAGTACCCACAATCATGATAGCCCTCCGATGCCCAATCTACATTAGTATTGAATACTATTTACATTACAAACATTAAATATAATAAATAGTAGTTACATTACAAACATTAAATATATACACATTAGCAACCTTTTTTTTGTTTGGAAAACACCAATATTGTCATCCAGGGTTCTCCACTGACCGTGAAATCTTCAACTGGCACTGCCCACCACCACATCGACAACTTGGCACATTGATCAAAGCCATCAAATAGATTTCAATAATGCACCTATATCAACAATCCCAAAATTAAACAATAGCAATAGCAATAAGACACTCAATATTCAGACACTCTGATAGCGCATGCTTATAATCCACACACATGAAGTAGGCTCACACACATGAACCAGACACTTTACAAACTATTTCTAGAATTAAACTAGAAACTTCTATGCTAAATATGTGTGGAGAAACTATACAAAATAGGAATGGCTTTTGTGTTATATTTGGTTTTGAATTAAATAGGGACTTTCTGGTAGAAGATGAATTTGCCTCACATACCATACATCTTTTCACTTTGTCTCCCATGGCAAACCAAAATGTCAACACCTTGTTATCTATCACTAGTGTATCCATTTCATCTTTTTCCTTGCTCCAAGCATTCAATATTGTATGTATTCCTAAACACCCTTGTTATATAGCTCTTCAAAAGAGATATATAATGGTTTAGTTGAAGCCACAATTTGTGTTCCTTATCTAGTGGGCTATGCAAATGAGAATAATTATGCTCTTTCTTCTGGGTCAGACATTGTAAAACTAGTGATCCTTTCTCCAAAAGTGGATAGGGTTTGTGAATGCTTCAGAAGTAGATTGGTGGAAAAGTTATCTCATGGAGGAAGGGTGTGTTCCTTTTCAAATGGAGTTTGTAGGAAATGAAGAAAAAGATGAACATGACAAGCCTGATACTTCTAATTTGTAATAAAACAAATCATATTTGAAATGGTATTATAAAATCTTATATTTGTTGTTTTACCCTTTAAAGGCATCTCTGTTGTCCTCCTCATTGTACTAAATTCACTCTTTTTCATATTATTCCCATCCCCTTGTGTTGCATACTGCTCCCCTTGATTTGGGTGTTGTTTTGGACAGTATCCAAAAAATGGCAGTAGGTCTCTTGAGCATATCCTAAACAACAGTGAAGGAAGTGGCCAATAATGAGCACTTTCATTATATAGTGCGGTGACCCAAAAGTAGAGCAGGTGGGACCTCATTCAAAGAGGATTAGTTCCATCACTCTCTTTTTTTATGGTCAAGATTCTATAAAAAGATCAGTTTATGGGCCTCAAAACAGAGAGTTTTCATTAGTTAGCATAGTGCTCAAATGCTTTTTCAAAAGTAAGAGAGAGTGCACAATTCCTAGAGACCAAATTGATGCTTGACAGGCAAACACCCAATTCATGATTGAGAAACACATATGTACGTGTCAAGATATATATATATATATATATATATATATATATATATATATATATATATATATATATATATATATATATATATATATATATATATATATATATATATATATATATGCAACATGTATTTCAACGAGGACAAAGGTAATTTTGCTCTGATTCATTAGCACAAGTAGTTCTAGTAAAAGCATGTTCAATACTGATACTAGTTACAGTTCCCTATCTTCACCCAAAGGCAACGTAAAATGCATCAAGTCATGAAGCCTAGCATGGACTCTCTGTCAGATAGAGCCATTGTCTTGCATGAAATTAGTCATTCTGTAGACACTGGTCTAGTGTTGTCAACAGACCCAAATAGTTCAAAGATACTTGAACCAATCAGATGTTTTATGGGGTGCATTTTTGTATTAGGTAGAAAGGATTCTTCATACAGCTAAAAGTCTCGAACCTTTCCCCACCCCCAAAAAAATATCACTTGTACTGTCATGAGCAGTCATGAGGACTAGATAGATACATTATAATATTTGTAATTTCCACTTGAATGTATTTCTATTCAACCACATTTATGGGCCTGTTTGGACCACGGCACACAGTAGCATCTATAGAGAAGAATATCCTAGGTGTAACAAGTTCTAAGAATATACCAACAATTCTAAGAATTTCCCTAGCACACAGTAGCATCTACAGAGAAGAATATACAACATGAGGGCAGTCACTGTAAAGACAACATGATAATGTACACTCATTGTATGTGTACATTATCATGTTGTCTTTATAGTGACTATCCTCATTCAAGTGGCAATTACACAAGGGACAGTCACTGTGAGATGTCCTCATTTGTGTCATGGATAAATCTGCAAATCAGATACATAAAGAGTACATAAAATGAACAGTTGTAGAGTAATTTTACTATTTACATGATTATCCTAGCATGATCTTGGCTCTAATACCAATAATAATGCAAAGGAAGGAGTGCTTCAACCTAACATACAATATCCTAATCAATTTTCAACCGTGGAAACTCTGGTTATGAATTTATTACTCTCGCTGGAAATCCTAGTTAGGGTCAGGACAGTCAACATGAAAAATACCATAACTTAATCAAAATCCAATGAAATTTCATGAAACCAACTATCTTTGAAAGGTAAAAGACAATATCAACATTATCAATCATGTGCAGGTTTGTACCAGATTGTACAGAGCCATACCATGCCTATTTTCAAATTGTAACTTTTAGAAAAAACAAACTTTCAGGGCAGCCAATGGTATTTTTATCATATCTTGCTCAAAACTTAACAAAATTACATGAAACCAATTGCATTTGAAATCTAAAAGACAACATCAACTTTTCCAAGCACAACCCTTCAACACAACTCTCAACACTTGAAAATGGATTAGTAGTTCAACTTAAACCAATGACATTCCATTCATTCTATCAAATATCTTCATACTGCATTACATAGTCTTAATGGAGAGAAACATTAGTTAGTTTTGATTTTAAACATTAGTTTTGATTTTAAACAGAAAACCTAATAAACATCGATCAACTAAAGTCCAAACTTCAATTTCATATATTGGATTCTCTCCCCTTCATCCATTGTCAAGAACAATGCGGCTGATTGTGGATCATGCATTAACTTTTCGTATGCTTCAATTATAGTAGAGTCGCGAAGGCCAGGGATTGCTTTAAGTGCTTTATGCAACTCCGCTGCCTCATTTCTCAAACTAGATGATTTATCCACTTTCAGAGGCTGTGCAAGGCCTGATGTAATGCCTGCAGACAGATCTTTGATCACTTCACAAATCAAATCCAACGAACCTGCCAATGTTCCCCTCCTCCTCTTTTGCCTCCTTGACGATGTTGAAGGGTTATCTTTGCCGCTTGCAATAGATTGGTTCGATGTAGGTGTATCAATAGATTCGTTATCATCATTAGACAAATCAGCAGTAGTCTCAAAACATGCATTATCCATACCATGATAACTGAAATCTTCATCATCAATGAAATCCTCCTCCGTCTCTTGAGCTGTTGCAGCTATAGTGCCCTCAGCTATGTCATTCCCAACAATACAGGATAATTCATTGTAGTATTGAAATGGCTGCCTCTTATACATTCTGGCATTTTTAAATTCCTTTCTCTATATCATGGCATAACAATTGAATTCATTATTGGTCCTTCATTACTTAAAAAGATATATTCAACTTAAAAGGAGATTTGAAGACCATGTTACCTTCAACAACTCGTCCCAAACACTATCATCAGCATCCATAGTTTGGGTAGTCTCATTCCAAGCTAAGCCACTTGTATTCCTCAAGTCTTTCATAACTCTATACCCTTGTTTCCAAGTTTTCAGCTTGTTCTTGAAGTTTTCCTTCGACAGATTCATTTTCATCTCATTATTGAACCTCCTTTCGATGGCTATCCAAGCCTCTTTCTTGAAACCCCCTTTAGCTTTCTTTCCAAGCTGCACTTGCTCCTGTAGCAAGTCTAGCAACTTGCGTTCCATCTCTTTTGTCCAGAACACCTTCTTGGAAGAAGAAGTTGCTCGGATAACTTGAACGTCACCATCCATAGACATATATGATGCACACACAACATGATAATGTACACTCACTGTAAGGACAGTCACAAATGAGGAGAGTCACTCTAAAGACAACATGATAATTTACACTCACTGTAAGGACAGTCACAAATGAGGAGAGTCACTCTAAAGACAACATGATAATGTACACTCACTGTAAGGACAGTCACAAATGAGGACAGTCACTCTCAAGACAACATGATAATGTACACTCACTGTAAGGACAGTCACTCTAAAGACAACATGATAATGTGCACTCACTGTAAGGATAGTCACAAATGAGGACATCTTACAGTGAGTGCACATTATCATGTTGTCTTTACAGTGACTGTCCTCATGTGTGACTGTCCTTGTCATATAATATAGCAACATTAAACATAACATGACAATATTAAATATAACATGACTTAACATTAAATATAAAATATAGAAACATTAAACATAACATGAGAATATTAAATATAATATGACAACATTAAATATAACAACATTGAATATAACATGACAACACTAAATATGGCATAACGGCTTTTATTAATGTATAGTATCAGTTTGTGAAATTTATGAAATCTGACATTAGTTTAAACATTGCCATAATAGTTATTCAACCGACTAAGATCGAGATCTATAGTCTTCCCACATCCTTCTTGCTATTTCATCTCAAAAATTGGCCCAATCATCTCTTTCACGCTGGCTCAACCCATATGTCTCAAGCACTGGTACATCTATCCCATCATGACCATCTTCCTCTTCAAATTCTACCTCAGATGGAAGGCCATCCTCTATCGTAATGAAGTTGTGAAGTATGCAACATGCCAAAACAATATGTGTTTGTGTCTTGATTTGATAAGATGTCGCATGCTTCAATATAGGAAAACGCTGCTTCAATATCCCAAATGTATGCTCTATTACATTCCTAAGAGAGGAGTGTCGATGATTAAACAACTCATGTGAGGTGTTTATTGGGTTTGCTCTTGAAAAATCCTTTAGGTGGTAGCGTGTGCACCGATAAGGCGTGAGAAATCCTGGTACATTAGGATATCCAGCATCGACCAAATAATATTTACCTAAACAAAACAAAATGTCATTGTCATAACGTTGTCTTATTTTTCGTATGCTTCAATAATATAATCATATTTTACAAACCTGGGGGAACTACCAATGGATCAGCTCTAGATAGAGCTGAAGCTAGAACATGGCTATCTGCAGTAGACCCTTCCCAACCAGCAAGGATGTATTGAAACTTATAAGCAAATGAACACACTCCCATAACATTTTGTGACAAGTTGCCTTTTCTATCATGATATTTAGCTTGTAAGTTGATATCCACAGTGACTGGTATATGGGATCCATCCATTGCTCCCACACAATCCTGTACTCAAATAAATCATAGGTCTAATCAAACAATAATAGGATTAAAACTCTAAACAAACTTAAACCACTGAGAGATATACCTTGAAGTATGGATCAAAATGGGCCTTCCCAGTAATTTCTCGAGGAGTGTTTGGACTAGGGGGTATAAAATAATCCGAATGGAGCGCCAAGATAGCCCTCAAGACCTTGTGGAAGTATCGGCTTACTGTCTCTCCAGAGTGCCCAAAGTTATGGGCAATCTTACGATTCCTCAGATTGTGGCCAAGAGTATGGAGGAACATGACTAATTGTTCTTCTAACGTGAGGAATTATGTATCTTTGATGCTTCCTTTTTGCCTTAGAATATTGGCTAGTTTAAAGAAAGATCGTCTAGTCATGCGTATTTGGTCATGGCAATCCATCTCATTGGAGTTGATAAAACGCTTATAAAAAGGAATTGCATCTCTTGTGCACTTACGCATTTTTTGACTACCTTCTTTTATACACTCCCCTATGGCCGTGACAAGGGTGGCAAGAACAACTACAATAACAGGCAGGAGTCTTCTCCTCCTCATAATCTCTCCTTCAATTTCAATATCATCATCATCATCATCAATATCATCAATGAGATCCATTGAATTACCTAAAAATACCAACAAAACAATCACGAAACAACATAAGAAAACACCCAACTATAATGCATAATCAGAGAATAGAGTTGCAAGTTCAGTATACAACATATGTTGACAAGAAAGTACCTTGTGTAATTTCACAAAATGAGAAGTTCTCACAGTGACTGTCCCTTGTGTAATTGCCACTTGAATGAGGACAGTCACTGTAAAGACAACATGATAATGTATAGTTGCAGTGAGTGTACATTATCATGTTGTCTTTAGAGTGACTGTCCTCATTTGTTGAAGAAGAAAAGCATTAATGTGGTTGAATAGAAATACATTCAAGTGGCAATTACACAAGGGACAGTCACTATGAGATGTCCTCATTTGTGACTGTCCTTACAGTGAGTGTACATTATCATGTTGTCTTTAGAGTGACTGTCCTCATTTGTTGAAGAAGAAAAGCATTAATGTGGTTGAATAGCAATACATTCAAGTGGAAATTACACAAGGGACAGTGGTGCAGGAGCACCTCCAACATTTAATCCATGGTCGAAGATAAAGGAGACTTCAAAGAACATCAAGGCTAAACAGGAGGATGGAATGCTTAATCAAGGACAACAGATCACTTGGTGGATCTTAGCACCTATAATGTTAGTAAAATATCGCAATTCTTCAATTAAATTGTAATGTCCTTAATAGGACTAAAAGACAAATTATAATGGACTAAGATTGTCCAAGCACTACAATTGGAGTCTAGAAGAGTTTAATGATCATAAAAGATCCAAATTAGTAAGTTAGTGGTCTTTTGTTTTAAAGAATTTAATAAATTGTAAGTTGGAATTTTGAACTTTCAAAATCCAACGGCTAGTTTTAGTTTGGTATGTGTTAAGTTTAAACATTCAACTCAACGAAAGTTGGTTGAAGATTAGTTCTTAGTTAGTTGTGTTTCAAGTTGTAACACTTGGTCGATAGTTGAATCTATTAGAAGAAGTTATATTAGAATCCTTTATATTTAGATAAAGGCTCTGTTACTAAACAGAGAGGAGATTGGTGTATTAATTTGTGCTCGACAAGCAATACAAGACTGATGTTTCTTGCAATTCGATTTCTATTTTGAAACTTTATTGGCTTGGTTTGAAATTGAAATGCTTTGACAGGGTTCTTTAATCATTTCATTTGCTTTTGTTATGTTTCCAAACATTGTAGTGAACCTGTGTGTACCATTTTGGGGAAACAGTGAGCAATAAAGCATCTAGTTTATGTAAACTAAATCATTTTGAATCTCATTTTGAATTGATCAAATTCCATATGCTCTGAGGGAGATTTGTTATCCTTCGAATTGCAGATTGATGAGTGTTACAATCTATTAAGTTTGTTGTCGCACAAGTTGTCTTGAAACAATGTTCTATATCTTAGTTTTCTGTTATAGTAGAAGTTTAGGGGCGATTGAGGTCATTCCATGAATTGATAGGCCTAATTCATGGAATGACATTTGCTAACCTGTATTATATGATTCTAATCTAAATATATGCAGAACTGCGTGGGAGAACAGTGTGATCACAAACAAGAACAGTGGAAAACGGCATTGGAAGTGTGCTAAGGTGTAGCAGTGGGCGATCTGTCCACATAAGGCATATGTTTAATGCTTGGGAATAGTATACAATGTTCATTTGATGGTGAATCTACCACCAATTCATTGCAGGGTCGTGTGGAGACAGTAGATTGAGGAAGCCCTAGTTGACAGGGTTCGAAGACAACAAATTGGGGTTTTGTAGTTGTAGAGCATTTGTGTCTAATTCCTTTTGGAATTGAGCAATTGGAGACATAACTAGACACTTTCCAGGAGTTGGGAGCCAGGAGATCTTTAACCCATACTTCCTTTGAAAATTTAGTAGATTTTAGTGCATTGAAACAGGGTAGCAGTGCTGAACAAGGGTGTTTGTCCAAAGCAACAGTATAAAAACTTTTGATATGTTGTTGAACTCCAAAGAGGGTATCCATAAATGTTGTTACCTCATCAAATGTTTTGAGAAAAGTTAGAATTATTCCCTTTTTAAGTCTGTTGCAGGGTTTAGACAGCCTGTTAAGCTTTTTGTGACCAGTTTGTGAGAACATTGGTGAAATGGGATATGGGAATTGAGTGAGAGTCTCAGAATCTTGAAACCAAGTAAAGTGAAGCCTTAAAACTCAAATCCATCCTTTAGGATAGCCTTGATAGTCAAGTTCTTGAAGTATTTAAGATTGTTGAATAAGCCCAAGTGTCTAACCTCTGAAATTTCTAAACCTACTTGTGCATTTGATACCACCACCCTTCCCTCTACATCAGACAGTCACTGTGAGATTCATTTGTGACTATCCTTACAGTTAGTGTACATTATCATGTTGTCTTTAGAGTGACTGTCCTCGTTTGTTGAAGAAGAAAAGCATTAATGTGGTTGAATAGCAATACATTCAAGTCGCAATTACACAAGGGACAGTCACTGTGAGATGTCCTCATGTGTGACTGTCCTTGTCACAAATGAGGACATCTCACAGTGACTGTCCCTTGTGTAATTGCCACTTGAATGAGGATAGTCACTGTAAAGACAACATGATAATGTACAGTTGCAGTGAGTGTACATTATCATGTTGTCTTTAGAGTGACTGTCCTCATTTGTTGAAGAAGAAAAGCATTAATGTGGTTGAATACCAATACATTGAAGTGGAAATTACACAAGGGACAGTCACTATGAGATGTCCTCATTTGTGACTATCCTTACAGTGAGTGTACATTATCATGTTGTCTTTAGAGTGACTGTCCTCATTTGTTGAAGAAGAAAAGCATTAATGTGGTTGAATAGCAATACATTCAAGTGGCAATTACACAAGGGGCAGTCACTGTGAGATGTCCTCATGTGTGACTATCCTTGTCACAAATGAGGACATCTCATAGTGATTGTCCCTTGTGTAATTACCACTTGAATGAGGACAGTCACTGTAAAGACAACATGATAATGTACAGTTGCAATGAGTGTACATTATCATGTTGTCTTTAGAGTGACTGTCCTCATTTGTTGAAGAAGAAAAGCATTAATGTGGTTGAATAGCAATACATTCAAGTGGCAATTACAAAAGGGGCAGTCACTGTGAGATGTCCTCATGTGTGACTGTCCTTGTCACAAATGAGGACATCTCACAGTGACTATCCCTTGTTGGTGCAGGGGCACCTATCAAGTCAACTAGGAACACCTTGGAACAAGATGGAACCAGAAGATCAAAGGCAACCCTACATGTCAACTGGGATATTTTAAGGCCAATAATGGCATATTGTAATGAACAATGTACTTTGCCAGTCAAGAGTCATAAAAGTCCTAGTAAGTCCTAGCTTTCATTTTAATGTTGTTTCAATGTTTTATTGAATTCTTCATTGTTGAATGATATGTTTATGAACTAGAAAGGTTATTTACTGCATTCTACTCACTGTTACATCAATTTTAATTCTATTTTGAAGAAGTACTTACGCCTGCTAACATATAAACTGGCAGTTTCTACTAATTTTCTATAACAGTCAAAGGTTTTCTTTAAATAAATGAACCTCCCATGAATCCCAAGGGCCCAGACTTCATGGGAGGCTTGTTATTGACATGTAAAATAGAAATCTAACTTATTCTATTCAGCACTAGTGCGGGAAGGCTGATGATTTGCAGGAAACAGTGAAGTGTTCCTTGATGAAATGATGGGAATGGTGTAATAGCAGCATATTGGGCTGAATAAGAGGGTTGTATTATGAGTTGAGATGTCCTAGGGCATCAAAGAGAAGGTGTGTGAACAATTATTTGGTCTCCAAGGTTAGTGGAGATAGGTGTTTGGTGAAACCCTATGCACTCTGCTAACCACTTCTGTAGACCACTCTGCATCACTTGTGTAATTGCCACTTGAATGAGGACAGTCACTGTAAAGACAACATGATAATGTACAGTTGTAGTGAGTGTACATCATCATGTTGTCTTTAGAGTGACTATCCTCATTTGTTCAAGAAGAAAAGCATTAATGTGGTTGAATAGCAATACATTCAAGTGGCAATTACACAAGGGACAGTGACTGTGAGATGTCCTCATGTGTAACTGTCCTTGTCACAAATGAGGACATCTCACAGTGATTGTCCCTTGTGTAATTGCCACTTGAATAAGGACAGTCACTGTAAACACAACATGATAATGTACACTTACAGTGAGTGTACATTATCATGTTGTCTTTAGAGTGACTGTCCTCATTTGTTGAAAGAAAAAAGCATTAATGTGGTTCATTAGCAATGTATTAAAAAAAAATTTTAAAAAATTCTACCCAGGACCATCGCAATTGCGACGGCCCTCCCAAGAGATGCGACGGCGGCACCGTATTGGCGACGCCCAGGCCCGTCGCAGTTGCTTTGACGAACCGTTGCACTTGCGATGGTCCTCCCAAGACATGCGACGGCGGTGTCGTATTGGTGATGCCCAGGCCCATCGCAGTTGCTTCGGCAGACCGTCGCAATTGCGATAGTCCTCCCAAGACATGCGATGGCGATGCCGTATTGGCGACACCTAGGCCCGTCGCAATTGCTTCGGAGGACCGTCACAAATGGGACGCCCTGCCGTCGCAATGCGACAGAGGCGCTGAATTGGTGAAGCAATGACATTGTGATGGCAGGGCATCGCAATTGCGACGAAAACCCATAGATGTCATGATTTGCGACTAAAAAATTGCGACGTCTATCACTGTCGCTATAGCGGCACATATCTGTCGCAATGGCAACACATAGCCATCGCAAAATGGCCCCAAATTTATTAGTGTCTAAGTGTTTCCACCAATCCCAAAGGGGGAGATTGCTTGTATTTGATGAAGATTTGATGAAGATAATTATGTGGTGAATGTTGTAGTGTTTTCATTGCTAGAAAAAAGTATTCTAGGTTGATTGAATCCATTATACTAGTGACAAAGTTGATTGCATAAGAAAATCTCTAAGTATCTAGTGTATCGGTGATAACACAGTCAATCATGGTAAATGTGATGCACGGTGATGATATGGAAAGTTATGGTGGTGTGATTGGACAGGAAGAATCTATAGATTCATGTCAACCTACATCTATGATTGTATAAGTAGATCCAAAGTACAAATGAAGTTTTGGTGAAAACATTAGTGTTATCAACTAGAATATTTAACCAGTCAAGTCAAGGTGATGAAATTGATGTAGAAGTTGGACAAGAGTTAATAATTGTTTTAATTCTTAAATTGTATTTTTGAGGGCTGACCTTGAGGATTTCAATTTACTATGTTGGGGAGATTGCTTATGAAATTTGGATGGATTTTGGAGGTCGACACTAGAAACATGTTTTAGGGTTACTCCACCAACCTAAATGTTTGTGTAAGAGATGAAATTATAGATAAAATGAATAAGTTAGTTGTTGTAGATCTTATTGATGCACTAATGAGATTAGTGGGAGATAATTCACATTGCCATTTTTCCCTGTAACAAGGGTTTCCATGCAAAAATATTGGTGTTTTTGTATTGGTTATGTGTGCATGTTTTATGTGTTATGCTTCTATGCTATATTTACATTTGTATGTTGGTTAATCAACAAGTTTATGAAAATGTTTTGTAGATCCGTAGTTGCACTGATTTAACCCCCTCCCCCCTCTCAGTGCCTTATAACATTAATAAAAAAAGGAGTTTAGGGTAATATTTTTTGAAAATAGGAGGATTCTTTAGTATGTCATGAACACACATGCTATAATTCAAGTTCACTAGGTGAAGCCCCCATGAAAGAAACATGTGATCAGAAGAAAGATAAATAAGGACATCAAGAAGCAAGGTGATGAAAAAATAAGGAAATGTCAAACATGTAAAGAATTAAAAATAAAAAACAAAAAGGATAAAAGGATGGCTATACATCATAGCAAGGAAATTGGAAATGTAAATATAAAAAGGGTAAGGTAGATGTGAAACAGTAAGGTGGGGAGATTGAAAATGGGAAACAAAAGGAAAATGGTAACTAAATATGGGAAAAAAGAGAGAAAATATAACTAAAGATGGAAAACAAAAATGAAAATTGATTTGTCCTAAATTTAGGATGATAACTTGAATCAATGGGTTTCAATAACATGGTCTTAGGCTTATGCAAGAAGGAAAATAAGATATTTACTTATTTTAATCTTTTATATACAATGTGTAGTGTCAAATGTAAGTCATAAAGAGCTTAGTGGTAAAGTGTGTGTGAGATGGAGAACAAGCATAGGTTGTGTTGACACTTGTAAAATTTTAAATTTTACAAATGTCGCTAAGAGAAGTAAACCATCATATCATGTGAAGGATTGTTATTGTATGTTTTTATGTGTGGGAAATATATCAAATACTCGCTCAATAAAGATGGGAAAAGATGTCACAAAGTGGTTCATGAGACTGACATGAAGGCACATTAGTAATCCTGGTAGCTAGAAATCCATCATTTTTGTCTATGCACTTGTCCAAGCAGAAGAAACTAATTTCAAAACATAACAACATGAGTTAGAGCATCAAAATGCTAAATTTCAAATATCGGCATAGCTACAACAATAATATAATCGGTTTGGTATTACACTATCTAGATGGTCAAGAAAGGCTAAGGGAGATATGTGATTGAATATTGGCTGATGAAATACCGATATTGTTTGAATATTAAAGTAAAAGTGTGAATGCATCGCTAAGAGTTATAGCGATTAAAGACATATTATCGATATTACATATACCAATGATTTAATTAGGAGAACTCAAAAAGGAGGAATAAAAGAAAATGATCCTTACCAATTACCGATAGGGCATCGCTATATGACAAGGTGACAAATCATTCTCTATTGGTAAGTAATATGCCGAACAAATTATTAGAAAATATGTTAAAGTGGCTAGAAAAGAAGTTATTAACACCGATGGCCGATGGTCCTTCGTTGAAACACATAGCAATTAAGAGAAGATGTCGGGCTATTGGTAGAAAGGGGTTTTAGTGATAGCGATGCCCGATATTTTATCACTACATGTAATAGCAATAAAATAGTTGGAGTTTGCTAAAGGCATCAGTTGGAGACAAAATGAGTTAAGCTGATGAACGAATGGGGGTTACCAATAGCACATTATCAATTGTGACAAAGTCCTAGAGGACTCAGATCTTGCCTCAGATTAGTTAGATAGCTATTAATTTTTCAATTTTTTTTAAGTGTTAATGAAGAGTTGCATCTCTTTACATGTCACTAAATCAACATCTATATGTACATGTAACAACAATTAGGAAAAAAGGATCTCTTCCAAATTATAAAAATTTTCAATATTCTTGGATTATATGTTGGATGTATCAGCAATACTCCTGTGTTAATGAAAATTTTTAATGCAATATCAAAGTTCCATTTGCTCTTCAAATTGTGGTGATATTATTATGTCTTATGTCTTTGTTTGAGTTCTCTGGATTAAATCAGTAATTTACTTTGATTGATAGTACAATTGATTTGGTTATTTTGGATGAACTTTAAACTAGAAAAATTAGGGCATATGTATTGATTGGTCAATCTTGTCTTCTATCTTATTGGGCTTCTACAGGGAAGTTAAAATCAATAGGACTAGGTTGTTGTTTCCCTAAATTTCTTAATCAATTAAAGCATCATCAAAGTGATAACAAACTATCTTAAAGGGGTTATTTGTTATCTCCAAAGTTATACTAACAAACAAATTTGATAAAGATTTAATATACTTCAACCTAATAACAAGGCACTAGTCTGACATATTGTGTTGGAGGTTTCATTGTTGGTTACAAATAGATATAATCAAGGATTAATCAATAAACATCCCAACGAAAGCAATTTCAAGAAATTCACAATTCATTTTCAATTCTAAATAAATCATACAATCAAAGCAGTTTCAATTTTCAAAGCAATCAAATTTCAGGAGAATAAAATAATCTACTATAAAAATCCTTAGAAGATGCTAAGGTATAGGCCTACTAGCCTTGGTCCTGTAGAGCCTAAATTGTAGAAGTTCACATCCTAGAAAGGATGTAATTTTTCATTTGGCCAAATCCCTTTGGGTTTCTCATAATTAGAAATAAGAATCCATAGGAAATCCAATTTGTTGAGTTGGGTACCAAAAAATTAGAAAATCTACTGGGGAGTTGTTGTGACAACATTTTTCAAAATTCCTGGTGATCAAAGTGTCAAACTCTACTAGAGACAGAACTCAAAATCAATTGTATGATTTTATCCTTCTTATGAAGAAGGTGGTGACTCTACTATAATATATGCAGTGTTTTTTTTTAAGAAGAACAAAAGGTAACAATCCAAGACACATGGCAGTTTCATGCATGTGGGGAAGGAGATCCTTGCATAAGAAAACAAATAGTCATACTGAATTAGATTGTAAAATTCAACCAAGAAAGACCAAGAGATCTAGTCTAGAGATGGTGTTTGCTGGTCTTAAGAAATTTGAAGAAAGACAACATAATGGATATGAAGATCCCCAATCTAGTTATAGGAATCACGATAATGAGGATGAAAATGTAAATCCTTTTCACTAGGATGTAAGCAATCATCAAAATGATGGGGATGATAGTGATGATGAAGATGAAGTTGAAAAGTAGGTGCAAAAGGTAATCTTGGATTTTTCTAATCTTATTCCAAAAGGGGAAAAAAATGCAAAATCATTCAGAAAATAACCAAATGAAGTATTGGCTAGATTTGGAATAAGTAGGGAAGATATTAAAACTCCTTCAAGAAGTATAAGAGGATCAAAAGGGGTGCAAGAGGATGAAAGAGATGGATACATAAACCAAGAAGTGAGAACACCAAGATATAATTCTCCTCACTGAAATAATGTTGAGAAACCTACTAATAATATGTAGCACAACCCATTGTTTGAATGAAATGATAGGGGTACAAGAAGGGATAACGATGATCATTGGAGGAAATATAATAATAGAGGTCAGCAGAATGGTAATCTGATTTGACAAAACCATATGAATCATCATCATAATCAAGGAGATCATGATCATAGAAACAATAATAACCACAATAATAAGGTACCAATAATAAACTAGTGAGATGCCAATTAGGCTAATATTAGACCTCCTATGATATCAGAGAGAGAGATATACATCTCAATTTCAATGGTATTGTGGGATCTCCAAATCCTATATCAAATGAATTGAGAAATGTAATTTCTAAATTTTCAGGGAATGGAATAGAATCAACAGAAGGCCATTGTGTAAACTTGAAAAATACCATTGAATAAATTAAGGAACATAATGAGGATGTGTACATGAAGCTATTTGTTTAGTCTTTAACAAAAGATGTTGTTGAATGGTATAGGGGATTACCTGATCAATCTATCACTGGCTTGCAAGACTTTGTTAATTAGTTTGTTGAAAAATTCAAGGAACATAATGACACTTCATTTTCTTCTCATGAATTAACTAGTGTAAGAAAAAATCAAAATGAGTATGTCAGAGAATTTAATAAGAGATTTAATAAGATATTGAATATAATTCCAAGAGATATCATAACTATGGATTCCTTCCTCATAGAAATTTATCGGGCTTCTTTCGACAACAAGATCATTTATGAGATAAGGTCTCGTAAACCAACATCATTGCAATAGGCTTTCAAAATAGCCATGACTATTTAAAATGACAAGAAAGTAGATGGTAGAATTGCTAAGAGGGATGACCCAAAGTTTTTCAATCCAAAAACCCCTAATCAAACTAAAGAAGAAGATAAAGTTGATAATATGATGAATATGATTACAAATCTCCAAGCCAACCAAAGCTAGGATAATTTTTAGTTCAAAAGGAATGAGAAACCCTTTATCAAGCATAATCGATACAGGCTACAAAATATGCCTTATAACACAAGATGGAAGGATAGAAATCCAATTCTATCCAAAAAGGAAGTGGAAACCCCTAACCCTCTGAAGAAAGGAAATCACTTCATGAATGATGAGCCTTGATGTGATGTTTATAACTTGCCCCATCATCAAGAGAAATGTCTGATAGCATAGAGTATCTTACGAGAAGAGGATCAAGTGGAAGATGATTAGCCAATAGTAAATACACTCTCAACTAGTCATTATTGGGGGGGAGATAGTGCTAGTTAATCTGAACAAGACTATGATTACAATAGTAATGGTAGGAGAATGGACCAACATGGTATACAACAAGTATTTTTAGATGAGGAAGAAAATCCCAAAATTTGGAAATTGACAAAGGAAGAAAATGAATCTTATACTATAGCATCCTTAGAGCAAGCTCATAGCAACTATCATTTGAGGAACATAACAATTAATGTTGATCAAGAGAAAACAACAAAGATCTTTAAAATTGAAAATAAGATGAAGGGGAAAGATGATTCTCCATAGAAACAAGCATAGCAAGTCCCACAATTAAAAATAACCAAACTGGTAGATAAATAGAACTCTGGTAAGCAAGTTTCTAGTTGCAATACTTTCATATCTCAAGCATTATCTTAGGTAAATATTTCAATCCCTTTAATGGAAATTATGACAATTACTGATTATAGGAATGAGATGATTAAGATAATATCTGATATTACTAGAGATGACATAAAAGAAAAGAAGAATAATGAAGAAACACCAATTTTTTATTTAGGAACTACTATAAATGAAAGCCCTACTAAAGTGGATCCTTTTTACTTAACTTTGTTGATAAATAATAAATTAGTAAAAAATTGCATGTTAGATTCAGGAGCAGTAGTCAACATTATACCATATGATGTAATGAAAGTTAATACTACATGTGGGAAATACTATGCTATGGATAATAGATTTGTACCTATTATTGGTATAATAAAAAATATTGAATTCAAATTTCCTTCTTGTCCTAAAACACCTTATAAAATTGGCATTACTATGGTAGAAGTACCACCAAATTATGGCATTTTATTATCTAGACAATGGTCTAATTTAGTTGCTGGAAATGTTCAGTTAGATTTGTCTTACACTTCTATCCCAATGAATGGTAGGACTATCCGAATTGACAGGGAACCAAGATCTTCATACATCATTGAGTCAGTGGACCCTAGCCAAATGATTTTTTTTTTCCACATTGACATGGACAACTTCAAAGTAAGTATTTATAAGGATGCACTGAAAAATACTAAATTCATTGAAATTTATGCAAATGAATATAAAAATGATATTTGGAAAATCAATTTTGATGGTTCTTGTTCAAAAGATGGAAAATGCACTAGAGTGATTTTTATATCTCCTAATGGAAGGTCTTTTAAATATTCCTTTTTGCTATCTTTTGAATGCACAAATAATGTAGTTGAATATGAGGCTCTTCTTATTGGTTTAAGGATAGCTAACAAGCATGGCATAAGATGTTTAAGTTTGTATGGTGATTCAGAATTGATTGTATCCCAAGTTAAAAATAAGTTTGTTACTAAGAAGGATAGATTAAGAAAATATAGGAATTAGGTTTGGCACTTAATAGAATGTTTTGATGCTTTTTCCATAAATTGGATAGATAGATCAGAAAACATACTTGCAAATTTTATGGCTAACCTTGCAATTAAGCACAATGATATCCGATATGAGGATATTGCCCAAGTAGAGATCAAGACTAGACCAACAGTCCCAAACAACATATGCAATTAGAAAGTATTTGAGGATGACAAGGACATATGTAAATTTATGATATGTGAAGGTAAATATGAAAACCAGCTAATTGATTGGAATGCATATTTGGAAGATCAGAGTGCTAAGGAAAGTTTGTTCAGGAAAGATGTTATAAAGCTCAAGACTAATAAAATTCCTAGGGGGTTAGTAGCCTTAGAAATAACATTTGATAACAAGGATATTAAGGAAAATATTGAGAAGTAAAATGTTATTGGTGATGAGGTGGAAAAGGTAAAATTGGGAAATGAACAAGCTCCTAGAGAAAATTTTATTGGCAAAAAATTAACTCCAAAAATCATGTTAGGTATCATTGGTTTATTGAGGAAATATAGACATGTATTTTCCTAGTCTTGTGATGATCTCAATGCTTATAGGGAAGATTTGTTCCAACATGAGATACCTATGAAGCTTGATGCAAAACCTTTTAGACAAAGGCAGAGACCGATAAACCCTACATTGGCTCCTAAGATGAAGGAAGAATTGATTAAGATGAGGGATGCCATGATTATAAAACTAATTAGGCATTCAATATGGGTCTCTAATTGGGCACCTATCCGAAAGAAGAATGGAGACATCAGATTATGCATAAATTTTAGAAATATAAATGTGTCATCACTTAAGGATAATTATGCCCTTCCAAATATGGAATTTTTATTACAGAAGGTGATAGGTAATGAGTTATTATCCATGATGGATGGTTTCTTTGGATACAATCAGGTAAAGGTAAAAGAAGAAGAACAATATAAGATGGCTTTTACAACACCATGGGGAACTTATGTATATGCTAGAATGCCTTTTGGAATAACAAATGTAGTGGCCACTTTTCAAAGAGCTATGGATGTAGCATTTGATGGATTGATTGATCACATATTAGTTGTGTATTAGGACAACCTTACAACATATTCCAAGAAGTTGGAAGATCATTTTAAGCACTTAGAGAAGATTTTCAGGTGAGCATTAGAGTATGGAATATCTTTGAATCCAAAAAAGTGTCATTTTGGAGTTACTGAAGGGAAGTTGTTGGGACACATTGTATCAAAAGAAGGGGTAAGAATTAATCCTGAAAGAGTAATTATGATTAATAAGATTCAAATCCCAAAAATGGTGAAGGCTATTCATTCATTCTTTGGTCAAATCAACTTCGTAAGGAGGTTTGTTCCTAACTTATTTGAAATTGTCAAGCCTATTGCTAAAATGTTGAAAAAAGGTGCAAGTGTCTCTTGGACAAATGAGGCTTTAGAAGATTTTACAAAAATTAAGAAGGCAATTAAGGAAGCACCAGTACTGAAGTCACCTAATTTTTCTAAACCTTTTGAATTATTCTCATTTTCTTCTTTTCATACAATAGCTATTGTATTACTCCAAAAGAATGATGATGGATATGAGTAGCCTATAGCATTTTTCAGCAAATGTTTGTAGTCTTCTGAATTAAATTATGATCTAACTGAAAAATAAGCTTATGTACTTGTGAAGGCAGTAAAATCTTGTAGGCCATACTTAGTTGGGGCACAAATTACCACTTATGTGCTAAATGCAGCCATAAAAGATATTTTTAGATAGATTGAGACTACTGGGAAGAGATGTAGATGGATCAATCAAATACAAGAATTCAACATAGACATTTAGGTAACAAAGTTGGTTAGAGGGAAAGGTTTGGAAAATTTGATGGTGTAATCAAACTTGGAAGTTTCTCAAATAAACCATATAAATGGAGATAATGATAAGGTCAGCATTAAAAACTACCATTGGTATACTGACATTGTTTATTATTTAAGAAAGATGAGTTTTGAAGAAGGAAAATCAGAGAGCTAGAAGAGAACAATTAAACTTCAAGCAACCAAGTATGTTTTAATTCAGGGTGATTTATATTGGAAGAATAGGGATGGAATATTATTGTTTTGTTTAGATATTTGTCAGGAGAGAAATATTCTTAATGACATGCATAAGGGTGTATGTGGTGGATATTTCTCAGCTAAGACTACTACTCACAAAATTCTTAGGGTGAGATAGTTTTGGCCTAATATTTTTAAAGATTATTATTGGTATGTTAGGAAGTGCGAAGAATGTCAAAATTTATTTCGTAAATTGAAATATAATTATGCATTACCCATGAGACCCATGCAAGAAGATGAACCTTTTCAAATGTGGAGTATTGATTTTATAGGTGAAATATCTGAGAAATCAAGTGGCGGGCAAAGATGGATATTAGTGGCTACTGATTATTTTACAAAATGGGTAGAGTTTATTCCTATGAGACAATCCACTCACAAGGTTGTCATAAAGTTTCTAATAGAAAACATCTTTACAAGATTTGGGGTACCACACAAGATTATAGTTGATAATGCTATGTGTTTCAGAGAAAAAGAGGTTGTAGAATTCTGCGATACATATGGCATCAACTTATCTTATTCTACACCTTATCATCCATAGGGAAATGGAAAAGAAAAATCAAGCAATAACAATATTTTGAAAATTATCAAGAGGATGTTAAACATTAACAAGAAATCTTGGGATTCCAAGTTGAATTTAGTAGTATGGGCTAATAGAATGATAGTCAAGAAATATATAGGCTACTCACCTTATGAATTGGTATATGGTAAGATTGCAAGACTACCAATACATAATTTGTTACCAGTTTATAGATTCATCACTAAGGGAAGATTAGAAGAATTAGATCCTATGAATGATAGATTAATTGCACTAATTGAGCTTGAAGAAACTAAGAGAATTGCATAGGAAAAAAATGTCAGGAGACAACAAAAGACCAAGTTCCTACATGACAAAAGGATAGAGAGTAGAAAGTTTCATGAAGGTGATTGGATTTTGAAATGGAATGCTAAAGATCAAGACAAAGGGAAACATGGAAATTTTGAATCCTTATGGCTTGGACCTTATATTATCATTGGAAAAGGAGGTGAGGATTCATATTATTTTTAGGATGTGGATGGATATGATTAAGATCTTCTAGTGCATGGTCAATACTTAAAGATTTTTTTCTTCTGAAAACTGACAAGAGTATCTCTTACCCTCTGTATATTACAGTATTACATGTTTATTTTATTTTATATTATTGCATATGTTTTTTTATGATGGTCTTCTTTTCCAGAGAAACACTGGGATGTCACTATATCCACAAAGGATATATGTCCCCAAAAAGATCCACCATTGACACTTGTAAAATTTTCAATTTTACAAATGTCACTAAGAGAATTAAATCAGCATATCATGTGAAGGATGGTTATTGTATATTTTTATATGCAAGAAATATATCAAATACTCACTCAATAGAGATGGGAAAAGATGTCATGGAGTGGTTCATGAGACTGACATGAAGGCACATCAGTAATCCTAGCAGTTGGAAATCTATCATTTTTGTCTGTGCACTTGTCCAAGAAGAAGAAACTGATTTCAAAACATAACAATGTGAGTTAGGGCATCAAAATGCTAAATTTTAAATATCAACATAGCTACAATGACAATATAATCAGTTTGGTATTACACTATCGGGATGGTCAAGAAAGGCTAAGGGAGATATCAGATCAAATATCAGCATATGGAATACCGATATTGTTTGAATATTAAAAGAAAAGTATGAACGTGTCGATAAGAGTTACAGCAATTAAAGACATATTATCGATATTACAGATACTGATGATTTTATCGGGAGAACTCATAAAGGTGGACTAAAAGAAAATGATCCTTACTGATTACCGCTAAGGCATCACTATATGACAAGGTGACAAACCATTCTCTATCAGTAAGTAATATGCTGATCAAATTATCGAAAAATATGTTAAAGCAACTAGAAAAGAAGTTAGTAACACTAATAGCCGATGGTCCTTCACTGAAACACATAGTGATTAAGAGAAGATGTTGGGCTATCGGTAGAAAGGAGTTTTAGTGATACCGATGCTCGATCTTTTATCATTGCATGTTATAGCAATAAAATAGTTGGATTTGGCTAAAGGCATCGGTTGGAGACGGAATGAGTTAAATCGATGAACAAACAGGGGTTACCAATAATAAATTATCAATTGTGACAAAGCCCTCGAGGACTCAAATAAGTTAAAAATATGTTAAGTTTTCAAGTTTTGTTAAGTTTTAATGAAGATTTGCATCTCTTTACATGTAACTAAATGGATGTCTATATGTATATGAGTCGATTTCAGATTAAAAAAACAACAATTACAAAAAAGGATATCTTCCAAATTATAAAAAATTTCTATATCCTTGGATTATATGTTGGATGTATCAGCAATACTCCTGTGGTAATGAAAATTTTTAATGCAATATCAAATTTCCAGTTGCTCTTCAAATTCTGGTGATATTATTCTATCTTATTTCTTTGTTTGAATTCGTTGGATTAAATCGGTAATTTACTTTGATTGATAGTACAATTGATTTGGTTATTTTGGAACTTTAAAGTAGAAAAATTAGGACATATGTATTGATTGGTCAATCTTGTGTTCTATCTTATTGGGCTTCTATAGGGAAGTTAAAATCAATAGGACTATGTTGTTTTTTCCCTAAATTTCTTAAGCAAATAAAGCATCATCAAAGTGATAAAAAACTATCTTAGAGGGGATATTTATTGTCTCCAAAGTTATACTAACAAACTAATTTGATAAATATTTAATATACTTCAACCTAATAACAAGGCATTGGTCTGATATATTGTGTTGGAGGGTTCATTGTTGGTTACAGATAGATATAATCTAGAATTAATCAATAAACATCCTAAAGAAAGCAATTTCAAGAAATTCACAATTCATTTTCAATTCTAAATAAAGCAAACAGCCAAGGTAGTTTCAATTTTCAAAGCAATCTGATTTTAGGAGAAGTACAACAATCTTCTATAAAAAGCCTTATAAGATCCTAAGGTATAGGCCTACTAGCCTTGGTTCTGTAGAGCCTAAATTACATAAGTTCAAACCCCTATTTTGGTTGAACTTTTTCATTGGAAAAAACAATTGGATTTCCCATCATTGGATTGGCAAGTCCATAGGAAATCCAATCCTTCATTTTTGGGAACCAACATGTTGTAATTCTATGAGTTTGGGGATCTTTTCAAATATGGACCTTAAATTATGAGAGGTGGTGAGATAAGATAAATTTTCAAGGATCAAGGGACAAATATGGTGTGCTTGGATAGAGTCTCATAATCAAGCAATGAATACTAGAAGGAAAGAAATAGAAGGTATCCTAGTTCATTGGCAATCCTACAATGACTAGTGAAGTGAACAAATAAAAACTTGGATATAAAAGAAGTGGGACATCTCAAGTCTTCTTGCTACATTTTTTTAGTTTGGTTCAACCAAGTTGAGTTTCTTTTATTTAAATTTTAAGTTCATCTCTTAAGATATCACGCTTTTGACTTTTCTTTCCTAGTATTTTTTTTTTTCTTTTGATGTCACTTCTATGATCTAGCTTTTTGGAACTAGTAAGATGCAAAGGTTCATCGCTGAATATATGAACAAGTGGTAATTGAAGTTCCTTTTAATTTTGGATGTCACACTTTTAGATTAGGCAAGAACCTCCACCTAAGAGTATAAAACTTTTCATGCTAAATGGAACTTATTTATAGATGATAAAGGAAGGGAAAAACATATATTCATAAGATCTTAATATTAAGAGTTTAGAGTATTGATAAGATAGAAGGGAAGAAGCCATTCATTATCTTGATTTTGATCTTCATAACTAGCATAAGATTTCAAGGCCAAGAATACGTGATAAATGTATGGTGGATATGGGAGGCTCAAATACCCAATATACATGAGAGACTCATTGTGTTGAGTACCTCTTCCTCTTTAGAATTGAAAGAATTTTAATATTTTGTGCAATCTCATGTGTCCAAATATTCTCCCTCAAGGCCATAGATAGTGTAACTTGGCTTGGTCATGGAACATGTGCTTTGACTCCTTTATAAATTTCTCCATATAGAATAAGGATTCATTCAAGCCCTTTTAAGTTAGGCCACAAGGTGGAGGAATAGTATGGAAAAGATAGATAAAAAGAGGCACATTCATGTAGGGATTAATGAGATTATGGAAAAGTAATTACAAAAGAAGTCCTTGCACACCCCCTTTCCATAGGTCACTCACAATGACTCTTGGCTTTCATGATGCATCTATCAACCCATCTAATCAAACTTTGTTAGTGTTAATTTCTCATTTAATCCCGTTAACTCCAACCAAATTTATTCAGTCCATAACTTACACGTAGCACATTGTTTCTTTTCAGTCTTGATCTGTGTAACTGGGAATGATTTTCTTCATGTGTAAGACCAACTAAAGGAGAAGTGATGATTATTTAAATGTTCTTCACTATAATTTCAATTTATATGGTGGTTGATATTGTATAAATCATGCATCTTATGCATATTGTAAAATACAATGATTAATAGATTTTTTATTCTAAGAAGCTCTATTTTTTTTTGTTCTATTGTACAAGCTCTATTTTTTTAATTCTTCTTCATAGCTAAATCTTTTGTGTAGCTATAGCTACAAAATTATACATGGTATAAGATCTTGGTGCTAGGAAGAAGTGAATCAATTTTCTTTGTAGGTATTGTAAACTAGAGCTATTTTAGAATGATTTTTCATTTTCTTGGGGGTGCTAATTTCTTTTCAGTATTCATGAACTAAAAATAAAGTTCCAAAAAGAGATAGTATAAGGCTAAAATGGAAATAAAGTATCATCCATCTATCATCACTTTGGAAGAAGGAAACTATAATTATTGGCATGATGGAATCCTAAATAATTGTTGATGGATACATCTATTGCCACATTTATATGGGCTTATTCTTGAACAAAGTTCACATTGGCAAAAATATACTTGGGAAAGTAGAAATGATGATGTCTTAGGATTAATTAGTTTAAGTGTTGGAGACCACACATCATGGGCTCTATCACACATTGAGCCCTCTAGCACTCTTTGGGCCACTCTGGGAAAGATATGGAGATCTCATTGAGCCTCTATTCTCAGATGATCTAGCTATAGACATGCTTCTCCCCCTTGATAATGATGATGATCCTATGTATTAATATGAAACTAAAGAGGTAATTTGTTATTGGAAGAGTCTTGATTGTCTTGATTACATAGAGACATATCCTCCAAATGCTCCTCCTTCTACATCACTGGTATTGGAAGCTATTCAGTCACCTCCACCTATCAGTTTGAAAAAGATCTTGGTTTCTTCAAATTCTACTTCAGATTCTCTTCAACGGGTTCATTTTTTTCCTCTTGATGAGTGAGATATCATCCTATCAAGCATTTATCATGTTTTTTATTGAAAATCTCATTGATTATGAAAATGATATTGAGGACACATGTTTTCTCTCTAATGCCATCTCACATTGAGTTGTATCTTCTTTTGGTTTGGATTGTATTGTTCTTTCTCAGCCACTCTATGCTACTATCTTGACACATTCTGATTCTCATTTGAACAAATCTCACAATTTAGTGGACACTGTTCTTGAGTCTTGTATGGTAGTGTTGCAGTTAAACATCATATAGGAGAAACATGAGTATTTTATAGAACCATTCATCTTTATTCCTTCATGCATTTCACTTGAGTGCGAATTTAGTAGTTTGATAGCTTGAGGTTTATATCTTCCAAAAGGAAGAGGCATTATTTATTGCAAAGCAACATCCTACAACATTCAAAAAGATACATTTTTTATTTTCATTCTTTCTCTTCTTTGTGAAGGCATAAATGGGCCTTATTTTTCATTATTTGTGAGACCTTGGAGTGAAGGATGTTGCACCATTGTAACTACCATGCAGATTTAGTGTAAATTTTGAGAGGGGTTTTGTTCCCCCTGGGTTTTCCCTCTTTCCTCTTAGTTTTTATTCTCCTTAGTTAGTCTTAAAGGGGGGTGTTAGTATTAATTTATCATTTCATCCCATTAACTCTGATCAATATTATTCAATCCATGAATTATGAGTAACACATTATTTCTTATTAGTCTTGATCAATTAGGATTAGGTAATACTGAGAGGGGGGGTGAATCAATATTACTGCACTTTAATTTAAACTTCAACCAATTATAAATAAACCATAATAATGCTGAAAGGAAAATAAAATATAAGCACAACACATAACTCATGACACCATGATTTGTTCTCGAGGAAACCTTGGCCAAGGAAAAACCCTAGTGGGGATGATACCCACAACTATGTACTAAAATATTATCTCCCTGTTAGGAGATCTAGCCATGTTAGGAGCTAATTGTTACATAGTACATTTCCTTGCTAGAGGAATAAAAAACCCTGTTAGGGGATACAAAATACCTGGTTAAAGGTGGTGAGCATACAATTCTTACAATCAAAATATTGTCTCAAAAAGAGTTCTCCAAAAGAATAATATGACACTTTCCTTGCTTAGATAGTTCCAGTTGTAGCTCTATCAAACATTGATCTCACATCCTCTCTCTACTCTTAGATTAGTATCATCACATCTTCATCTCATCCATACTTATCACTTCCACAAAACTCTCTATACTTATACAAAATCTACCATCCAGTCGGCTTCACAAATACCATACAAAACATAATAATAAATTATGTAAATGATAAACATAGATTCGTTGATCTTATATTACCAAAGTGTCGGCAATATACTTCATCCATCTGAATTATCATGTTACCATATCCATTATCCTTCTCTCAATCATCACAATTGTTCGTGTGTCCTATTACACTAATTCTCTATCTTTGCATACCTTCAGATCGCTAAATCTCACTGATTTGATCACCAAAACACATGAAAACTTAAATCAAGCATATACATGTCCCAAACTACCTTCTATTAACTTTGCAAGCCATAATACATCATATATTGTCATTTCTAATCAAAACTGTATCATAGTACAATGATGTCCTAATTTTGTACTTAGTCATTTTCATGACTGTGACTCCAGTACCAAAACTCTTTGCATGAGATTACTCCAGCATAAGTGTTTCCATAAATGAAAACCCTCAAGTGATCCCTAGTACCCCAAAACATCACTTTCCAACAATATCTCCCTTTGAAATTGATAGCAACACTTAGTGAAAAATGACTAAGTGTTTAAAGCACTATCTACACATCTCTTTTTCTCTTTTTCTCTTTTCTTTTTTTAATTTATATATTTTTCTTCTTATTATTATTTTTCTTCTCTTCCTCTCTTTTCTTTCTTTCTTCATTTCACTCTTCACATTTTTCTCTTTCTCTTCCTCTCCCTTTAACATCAATGGCAAAGGTATTTACAAAATTTCAAAAACTTCTAAGCTCAAAAAAGACTTAGTGCATACTCACTAGTTTTAAGACATCTTGGAAGGAGTTTTCCAAGGTCTTCACTTCCTCATCCCATGATTTGATCAAAATCTCACTAACATGGATGAATCCATTCAGTGCATATGATGTTGTCTCTGTTGCCTTAAGCTCAGTAGGTATAGACATAGACATGGATCCTTCAACCTTTTCCATCTCTGATAGATGTGTCTCAAGCTTTGAAAGCTTAGGGGTTATTAGGATCTTCAATAAGCCAAATTTTTCTACCACTCTCCTTTTCTCTATTTCCAAAATATTGATTTTATCCAATAGCTTGGATGCTTGTTTATCCATTTCAATCATAGTTAGTGAAGATGCTTCACAACTGTCCATCAGAATGTCAAGTGTAGCCCTATATGTGGCTATAATTTCCTCAATATTCTTTACATGTCTGCAAGGAATTATGCAGTAATTGTAAATCTTTCTACCTTGTGCTACACAACTCTTAGCCTTAAGAGTAGTAGCCTTGAGAATGTCTAAGTCTCATGAGATGGACTGACAAACTTCTCTCAGTTTCTTCTCCAAGAACCTCTTGTATGCCTTATCTTATGCAGTCTTTAGCAATGACTCAAAGTGATTGTCAAAGCTATCCACATCCATGCCTAGGTTCTCTACTTCATCCTTACTTTGAAAATCAATCAGTGTAGGAAGTAGCTTGTTTACTATCTCTACAGCCCTAGTCATTATTTTTTCTCTTTTATCCCCTTTTTGCATTGACCTCTCCTTAGCCTTATCTAAGGCCATGAAAGATAGCCTCATAAGCTCATCCTCATCCATGTTATCTACATCAGCACTTACCATTTTGGCCATACAAGCCAACAATAGAGTAGATGAGGTGTCAGGTTCAAGCTTTTGTTCCATTCTAACCTCAACTACCTTTTCTGCTCCAGTCTCTTCTATCTTTCTTCTTTCTAAATTTCCTTTTCATGTAAATTCTCTTCTTGTTTCTCCTTTATTTTCTCTTCCTCTACCTATTCCCATTCTTCAATTTCCATCGCACTATTCAAATTATCCAAAAATGGATCATTCACATCATGTGAGGTGTCAAGGGTCACAGGCACACTAGAGACAAAAAAATAGCTTTCTCACTTACATCTGCTACCTTTTAAATTTCTCCTAATCCCAAATATGTAGGCTTACTGACCTTAGGAGGTGAGGTTTTCTTTGGCATATCACTCATAAGGATTTGATCCAATGCCTTTTGAGTGTCCTAAATCACTTCATCATACTTTCTAACCATGATTTTCACTAGTCTAGCCTTTGTCCTTAGTAAGAGTTTCAGCTCATTTATTATGCTCTCCCTTTCTTGTATAGAGACAATAGGTAGCATGTCTTCTATATCTTTGTTCCTTATATTCTCATCTTCTAACTGTTCCAACTACTTTCTAATCTCCAACTTACTATGCAATTCCTTTGGAATGCTTCCTTCAATCTCCAATAGATTTTTCTTAAAGGCCAATAGATACTCAATGATAGTGTGTGCAAGGTTTTTGAGGATCTTGTTATCTATTTTGAAAGGCTCAAATCAATCAAACATTAAGAGTTTAATCTAGCATAAAATCAAATCAAAACAAGGAAGCTCTAAGCTAAGCCACCTCAGATTGAGCTAAAAACAGGTGCACCCAAGCACTGTTTGGTTTGCTCTGATAAGAGGGATGTGGGTGTGCTCTCTAAGCACTTGGAGCATACTCTAATGCATTTTAGGATGGATTTAGATCCATGAAAACCTCATAAATGGCACAAAACAGGTATAGAACACTTGATTTGCCCCTAAGGCCTCAAGGATCCAAATGATGCTTGAAATGAAGATTAAGCTATATGATGCTTATGCTAAGATTGATTTTAGACCAAATAGAGATGTGATATGATGCTATATGCTATGCAAAACAATGAAGTAAACTAAGTTAATCCATTATTGCTAAGCTATGATGTGTAAGAAAGCTTGAAGAAAACAAATAAATCTAACAATTAGGAATGATTATGCTAGAGCTAGAAGTAAAAGAGCATGATAACAATGCATGAAGATGAAAGACTAAGCTAATGAATTTTCTCTTGAAAGGAGGAGCATTTATAGGATTTGGGAAGGATGAATGAGTGGCCAGGATCAAAATCCTTAAGAGAGGCCAAGATTCATTCAAAGGGGAGCACATGGATTGTGCTAGTTTAGGGCCACTTCCTTGTGACAAGTGTCACAAGGGCATTGGGTTGAAAGATGGGAGGAATGTGCACAATTTGGGAAATGTGCCTAAGGTCAAAGGGTGTAAGAAAGGGGTGAGGGGCTTCTTAAATGCATGATAAATGCATGTAAGAGGGATAAGGAGGCCTTAAATGCACTTAATGCATGTAAGAGAAGTCTCTAGAAGTTTGTTGACTTTGGGTTTAAACTTAGGAGTTGGCTAACCTTAGTTAGGGAATGTGACAAGATTAGGGGAGGGATTAGGATTAGGATTAGGGTTAGGACTTTCTAGAAGAGTCTAGAATTTCCTTAGGATAAACATGGATTTTAGGAAATAAATAAAGATTTATTTATTTCCAAGGCTTAGGTTTGAGAATATTTATTAAAATGAATTTAATAAATATGAGGATTAAATATTTAATCTTAATTAAATATTTTGAGATGGGATTAGGGTTAGAAAAGACGGGATTAGCCTTTTAATCGAAATTAAAGAAGGATTAGAAGATTCTGGAAGAGGTTAGTGGTCTAAAGGAAATTGGCCAAGTTTTGGGTAAAAAAATAAATAAATTATTTATTCTGGGATTTTTGGTCAATTTATTAATTAAATAATTAATAAATAGGGGAATAATGTTTAAATAAGATTTAAACATTTTTGGGAGGGATTCCTTAATTAAATGTTTTTAATTAAGATAAAGGGATTTAATGACATAAAAATAAATTAATTAATTAAATAATTAATTAATTAACAAATGATGATGTCATCAGGAATTTTTTAGAAAATAAAAATACTTTATTTTCTAAAGGATTTTTAGGTGTCTACATTTTGCCCCTCTTTGGTGCAATGCCGCAAGTGGCATGGCGTCAAAGACAAGAAAATAAGATGCTCGAGGCTAGAATTTAGAGGAAAGAGGGGTTGTGCCCCCTTAAGAAAATAACGCAAGGAGTAAACGTTGTGGAATTTTCTCGAAAGGAAACAAAGAAGGAAGGGCCTAGGAAGAAGGGGAGATAAATATCCAAGCTTCCAAGAGAAAAGATGGGTGAATGCAAGATGAGATGAAATGCAAAATGTAGGATGCAGCGATATGAGGATGCAAGATGCAGGATTAATCTGTATGATGCAGGATGCAGGGGATTGGGGGAAGCTCCAAGTGCAAATGTGGAGAGCACAACCTAGTTTAATATAGCAATGCTAGAGACCTACCAAGGATACTGGGATCACAAGGCCTTGTCACCAACATTGCATAGGACTGACGCTAAAAAGACACGCAGGGTTGCCCCAGCATCACGCATGATCCGAAGAGGAAGCATGGTGGAAATGATGCTGAAGAAACCACAAACACACAACTGACTCATAGGCAGATGCAAAAGATCAAAAGACCCTACCCCAAATTATCCTCATTCGTAGCGCACCATGATATAAAGGATCATGGCAACTTTGAGTAGAGAACAATGAGAAGCTATAAAAGATTAACAAGACCCAAAGGACAAAATCCAAGGTCAAAATGATAACTCCAAAAGACAACCTTTGCCAAGGAGAGAGATTTGATTTGATTGATGGTGAGAAGATTGGTCTGAACGTGTGGAAGGATACATCGACATGGACCTGGTGTGCTTGGTGTGCTTGGTGGAAGATTAAGTCGGATAAGAAGGATACAACTAAGGGGACCCGTGATTAGGCTTAGGTCAGACAAAATAGAAGCATACATCTGTGCGGACCCAATGCTGATGGGGAGAATGTTGTGTTACTAATTGGCAAATGATGTAGTTCAAAGATGGTCATGATGATCAAGGATAGTCAACAATTGATGTTGCTAAAGTGCGAGGTTGGGTAGGACAAGATTTTTGATCAGATACTGCTGCAGGACTAACAAGGATATGTACAACAAGACAATGATAAGGGATGACGGACATAAAGGATGGGACCTAAAGACACATATGTACAAATGAGCTTAGGTGGAGACACGACTGACGCTATGGTACAAGACTTAGGATTAGGATGCACAAAGAACCTGGGGATGAAGCTGAAAACTCCAAAGATATGCAAGAAGATGCCCCAGTTGGGCTGGAAAGCCAAGATGGACTAGTGATGGATGATGTGTCCTGAAATGACATAGATTTGGAAAAGACGTATCCCAATGATGATTATTGGATTGAGATCAAGGCTTGCTACAAGACTAAGGATGTGATTGGATGGATTGGCTTGATCTTGGATGTTGGATAACTAGAGGATGTGGAGACGATTGGAAGATTGCTAGAAGACTGCTAGGAATGTTTGGATAGGGATGAATGGCATTGGATTGCAATGAGGTTAGCCTATAGCTAGATACCAATGACAAGGGAAGATACTAGGTGATGGAAAGATGGAGGAAATGCTTAGGATGAGGATGATGGAACTGCTAGGAGATTTGGATGGAGGAAGATTTGGATTTGGATGGAAGAATGTTTGAGGATTGGCAAGAGGAATGTTTGGGGAGATTGGATGGTGGATTTGCTTAAGGATTTGGGAGATGGAAGATTTTGGATGAAAGATAGTCTCCAAGGAATATGTCACCAAGGAATAAGATGCCCCTTGCTTAGGATAGTTCATGTATTTTCAGAGGTATGGGGTATGCTTGGATGGAAGATATGCCGACAAGAGGATGAGGAAGGTAGATGGAAGCTAGGATGAATGGATTGGATAGAGGATATGTAGCTGAAAGGTGTGATGGATGCCAAGAAGGTGCCCAAAAGCATGTATACCTGGTAGTCATTATTTTGTCATCAAGATCCAAAGGAGGATGAAGGAGGTGAGAGACAAATGCGATGGAGGAGATGTTGGATAAGATGGAAGAAGGGAATGGCCCCCAACTGCAGAAAGGAATTGGGAGGAGCCTACGCATGATGCCTGTTTGCCAAGTTTTCACCATGGTACTTTTCCAAGGCTCTTGAATTGCCAAGTTTTCACCATAGGATGAATGTTTTTCTCTTTTCTTTTTTTGATACTTTTCTCTTGATTTTTCCAATTTTTATGGATTTTTTTATTTTTCGCTGACTTTGTGTTGATCTTTCACTAATATGCTGATTGATTTCTGACTTGTTGATTCTCTAATTTGGTACTACCTTCTGATTTGATGCTAACTTTCTAATTTTGCTGACCTGTTGATTTGTTGCTGCCTTTCTAATTTCTCTAGATGTTGGTACAACTTCGCTAGGATGGATGGCTTATGCAAAGGCATGGATGAGATGGGGGAAATGGGAAATATGGTGGTATAAAGTGTTTGGATGGAAGGATAGAAAGTGATCATGATAGGGGGATGTTGTCAGGATCAACATTGGCACATGTTGTTGGAAATATTCAGGAATTAACCAAGTTACTGAGAGGGGAGGGGTGAATCAGTAACTTCAAAATTTTCTTTCAGATGTATTAACATATAGTTCACTTTATCCTTTTGCATATAGAAAGCATAAAACTTAAAAGCATTCACAACAATGACACATAGATTTGGTTACCCAGAAACCTTCCAAAAGAAAGTAAAACTGGGGTGGGGATGAAACCCACAAAGCTTTAGTACTGCAGTATAAAGTTGGCCGGTTAAGGCTTACATTAATCACTTCTGATGATCTGCCCTGCTAGGAGCAATAAGGACTGCTAGGTCCACCTTGTTAGAGGTTTTACAAACATACAATGAAGTATGCACTCGGTTAAGAGATTTTACAAAGACTGTTAAGTCTGCCCGGTTAAAGGATTTCAAGCTGATTCACCTGTTAGGATGAAATAGTAGATCTCTTACTTGCAACTGGATTGTTGAATGAGATTCGCTAATGTACTAATCACCTTCTGTGATGAATTTGTCTTTGCTGCTCCTTATACTGCTGTAGCCCTTTTTAATTCACTTATCTCTGCCTTTCTTTCTTTTTCATATTCATACTCATACTAATTACATCTTGGTATTTTTACAACATTGTTTATATACAAGTCTAAACAATTAATTACAATTACAAAGTCGACTTGACAAATAAACATAAGTGCTACTAAGTCAGCCCAAGTATGGTTACACGGTTCCTGCAAACTAACTCGGTGACTTTCTGATACTTGGCATCCACTGCATTACTCGGCATCATCATGCACTCGGTAGAAGTGAAGACTCAGTTCATACTAACCACTTGGTAGGTTTCGAACTCGGTAAATACTAGTGACTCGGTAGACATAATGTCACTCAGTTTACACTGTCTTGTTCAGTTTGCACTGTCCTACTCAGTTTGCATTGTCCTGCTCGGTTTGTACTGTTCTGCTCAGTTTGCACTGTTATGCTTGGTTTGCACTCATAATGCAAATAAGTGTTGTCACTAGTGGCAATCCTGCTTAATGCCAACACATGTTGTGGGGAAGGTGGATGAAGTGGATAGGACATGGAAGATAGAAGTGGATGTGATGGAGGATTTACGCTAGGAGATTTTGAATCTTTGGGACCCAAAATAGATTTAGGAGATGGAGGAGAAGACTGAGTAGCTGGGGGATTAGCAACTTTGGATGCCATTGTGGATGTTTCTTGTAGATGCATTACATCTTTTTGCTTTGGGATCCACATCATCTTTGTTTTAGCTTTGGTGGGCCTTTGTGGCCATTGGTATGCATCAGATTTTGCTTTTGCTTTGCTAGGCCTTTGTGGCCATGTAGTGGATTTTGCTTGTGCTTTGCTAGGCCTTTGCGGCCATTGGGATGCATTGGATTGCTTGATTGGATTTTTCTTTGGTTGACCATGTCGTTTAGACTAGACATGGCAATCTTTGGATTTTTGTGGATATTTCTCTTTATTCATATTGGATATGGCATCCAAATTGTGAGGAGCATTGGAGTGAATATGAGGAGATGTGCGGGATGGAGGAAATATGGATGGAGAGATGGAAGGAGATTGGTATATAGGATATGTGGGCATGTGCCTTTGTTGATCCTGACTAGGGATGTTTGGATTTTGGATGAAAGACTGAGTAGGATAAGATGGGGGATGATATTTTGGGATGTAGGGTCCCAAAATGGATTGGGTATGTAGAGGATATGTGCTGGAAGATTTTGGGACATAGGGACCCAAAATGGATTTGGAGGATGAAGGAGGAATGTGATAGGTTTTCTTTGGTTGTAACGATGGAGGAGGAGGAATGGCATTGTATGCTTTGGAAGATGTGATGGTGGGTTTGGAAGGATGCTTGAATTTAGCTTTAGTTGTACCAACATTTATGGAGGAAGTGCCTTCTTCTGATGTGTGACCAATTCCACATAACTTTGGATGTTTCTTGTCTTGGATAGGCTCGAGATTTCCTTGTTCATGGATGCCTAGGCCTTTGCCTTGATAATTCCATTTCTTGAGCATTTTATCCAAACAAGGATATTTCTAACTTGGGGAATATGATAAACATCCAGTTTTTGGTTCCCTGATGGAAGATATGAAACTAATTTCTTCTGCTTCAAATAGACTGCCTTTGACAAATGTAAGTGATCCAAGAGGATACAGTGATGGTAGTGGGATAGTTTGGTTTGGAAGATCCTCAAGAGGAGAGGATAGGATGGTGGGATTTTGACTGGGATTGGGGGATGGTAATAGATCTTCAATTGGAGAAACTGGGATGATAGGATCTTGGATTGGAGGAATTGGGATTGTAGGATTTTGGATTGGGGGTGATGGAAGCAATAGAACATGTGATGGGGGAAGTGAAGGGATTGGATCTTGATTTTCTTCTACGATTATTTCAACATGCTTTTGGAAAAGATCTTGACATGATAGGATTTGTGTGGATAGAGTGTTGGGGGATGCATGGATGGACTCTTCAGATGGGGTGGATGGAAGGATGGGAGATTCTGTAGCTGTGATGTTTGGAAGAAGGAAGAATTTTTTAGATGGTATGGATGAAAGGATGGAAGGTTCTATAGTTGTGATGGCAGGAAGAAGGGTGAACTCATGAGGCTCATTAGATATGCTTTGGATAATACTAGGAGGAGGTGATGTTGGTGGGGATTGGATGAAAACTTCAGATGGAAAGGACTCAATGATGCTAGGAGATGGAAGAGGATCAATGTATGGAAGATAAACGATAGATGGGAGCGATGGATGGGCCTCATCAATGATGGCTTCACATGATGGTTTGAGATGGCTTGGCTCTTCAACTTTAGGAGTGGGATTTGTTATTGGCTTCCTTGTGAAACTCCTTGGAGACTTTTGTGGTGAAGAAGGATTGGAATGTGGAGGAGATGGAGAGCTAGGATATTCCTCATATGAAGATGGGGTGGAAGATTGTGAACTTTCTTGAGGGGATGATGGTGCAAACGAGGAGTTGGAGGATGGTGGGTTGGAAGAAGGATGACAAGACTAGATTGAATATGACTGGAAGACCATGATTTGAGATTTTGAAAGCTTTGGACATTTTCTAGATTTTGGGAGGATTTGGACTGACATGGCTTTTTTTTGAGCATTTTGAACCAAGTGGTAGATCAGTTTGATGTTTTTCCAATGGCAAAGGATAGATTTCAACAAACATTTTCAAATAAGTAATCTCCACAAGGGACAAAGCAACCTTGTGGGATACAAACAGGATAACTGACTCTGATAAAGCTTTGAAAAGTGTATGTTCCAACAATGTTTTCACAAAGTTTTTGACTATCAAGTACTTCAAGAAGATCTACCTAAGGAAGGTGAGTATCAAAATCACTTGCCCACAGCTTGGTACCCCCTAGAAGGGAATACAAATGGTGAGTAATCTTGAGGCGACCCGGTAAACCCCTTGGAATCGGTCCTTGCACAAGGATTTTGATACTTTCGGATGTAGATAGGGTAGCCTCTATTTTATCAGGTTTTTAATAGTTTCGTGGAGTCTCCATACTTGGTTATGCTGACCACCTGTGACTCACTTAAGAGCCTAGCCAACAATGCTAGGGGAGGAATATTTACCTTTCCCCAAACATTTACATTTGGCACAAGACACCCGTGGATTAGGAGATATAAGTGAGTACTTTTTGCCTTCACTTTATTTATATACCGGCTGGGGGGGATACCGGTTTGAGGTCATTCTTCGAGGAGGAAGCACTTTTCTCCCTGGACAGGCCTCGCTAAAAGTAGAACAAGTGAACTTGTACGAGTCCAAATGTTCTATGTTGCTTACTTTAACAAGGATATGCAAAAAATGTAAAGCTCCTAGATGCACATCAAGCAAGTTGTTCTTTTTCTCAAATTGATTAAGTTTATTTGAACTTTGAATTTGAAGACACAAGTGCTTAAGGTTTGATTTGTTCTTTCTCCAAAAGGTAAACGATTTGAGCGCTTGCAAGTTCTTTCCTTTTGGGCATTCAAGATTGAGATTTGCGAGTTGATTTAAGAACTTTGAAAAGAGCTTTGTTTTATCCTTAGATCATTCAAGATTTTGTTTGAACTGAAATTCAAAGAAGAAGGAATAGGGATGCTTATTCTTTCCAATTTAGATCATTTAAGATTGCGTTTGATTTTCAAAATGATAATGACTCTTAGGACTTAAGTTCATTTTTCCTTAAGTTCATTCAAGATTTGTTTTGACCTTTGCTGTTATGAATTTGAGAACAAATTAAGACAAAAAACACAGTCATAGTGACATTGTCCAGCTTATACGTGACACTGGAAAATGCAGAAGCGACACCAAAAAACTGACAATGTGGCATTTAAATATGCCTATGCGTGACAAAAATATGCATACGCATGATCTTTTTATGCATACGCATAATTTATTTTTGCAAACGCGTGATTTCTTTTTGTAGAAGCATGATTTCTTTTTGCAAACGCGTGATTTCTTTCTGCAAACGCGTGATTTCTTTCTGCAAACGCGTGATTTCTTTCTGCAAAAGTGTGATTTCTTTTTTCATACGCGTGATTTCTTTTCACAAACGCGTGATTTATTTTTGCAAACGCATTATTTCTTTTTACAAACGCGTGATTTCTTTATACAGAGGCGTGATTTCTTTATACAGAGGCATAATTTCTTTATGCGGAGGCGACAGAATAAGAAATAAGATAGAAAAGAAATTGCTGATGGTGAAAAATTGTCAGTTTCTAGGCGTCATTTCAGAGCTCATAAGTTTGATTTGACTGCTTGTAGGCGTGACTTCATTTCTTGCAGGTGACATTTCTTTCATTTTCTACGACACCGAGAGTGAAAAAGTGTGATTTGATCAAGCTGATTGTGGTTTGAGTCCCACCGGGCGTGCCAGAATGTGTGCAAGGCTTTTGAGGATCCTGTTATATATTTTGAAAGGCTCAAATCAATCAAACATTAAGATTTTAATCTAGCATAAAATCAAATCAAAACAAGGAAGCTCTAAGCTAAGCTACCTCAGATTGAGCTAAAAATAGGTGCACCCAAGCACTGTTTGGTTCGCTCTGATAAGAGGGATGTGGGTGTGCTCTCTAAGCACTTGGAGCATACTCTAATGCATTTTAGGATGGATTTAGATCCATGAAAACCTCATAAATGGCACAAAATAGGTATAGAACACCTAATTTTCCCCTAAGGCCTCAAGGATCCAAATGATGCTTGAAATGAAGATTAAGCTATATGATGCTTATGCTAAGATTGATTTTAGACCAAATAGAGATGTGATATGATGCTATATGCTATGCAAAACAATGAAGTAAACTAAGTTAATCCATTATTGCTAAGCTATGATGTGTAAGAAAGCTTGAAGAAAACAAATAAATCTAACAATTAGGAATGATTATGCTAGAGCTAGAAGTAAAAGAGCATGATAACAATGCATGAAGATGAAAGACTAAGCTAATAAATTTTCTCTTGAAAGGAGGAGCATTTATAGGATTTGGGAAGGATGAATGAGTGGCCAGGATCAAAATCCTTAAGAGAGGCCAAGATTCATTCAAAGGGGAGCACATGGATTGTGCTAGTTCAAGGCCACTTCCTTGTGACAAGTGTCACAAGGGCATTGGGTTGAAAGATGGGAGGAATGTGCACAATTTGGGAAATGTGCCTAAGGTCAAAGGGTGAAGAAAGGGGCGAGGGGCTTCTTAAATGCATGATAAATGCATGTAAGAGGGATAAGGAGGCCTTAAATGCACTTAATGCATGTAAGAGAAGTCTCTAGAAGTTTGTTGACTTTGGGTTTAAGCTTAGGAGTTGGCTAACCTTAGTTAGGGAATGTGACAAGATTAGGGGAGGGATTAGGATTAGGATTAGGGTTAGGACTTTCTAGAAGAGTCTAGAATTTCCTTAGGATAAACATGGATTTTAGGAAATAAATAAAGATTTATTTATTTCCAAGGCTTAGGTTTGAGAATATTTATTAAAATGAATTTAATAAATATGAGGATTAAATATTTAATCTTAATTAAATATTTTGAGATGGGATTAGGGTTAGAAAAGATGGGATTAGCCTTTTAATCAAAATTAAAGAAGGATTAGAAGATTCTGGAAGAGGTTAGTGGTCTAAAGGAAATTGGCCAAGTTTTGGGCAAAAAAATAAATAAATTATTTATTTTGGGATTTTTGGTCAATTTATTAATTAAATAATTAATAAATAGGGGAATAATGTTTAAATAAGATTTAAACATTTTTGGGAGGGATTCCTTAATTAAATGTTTTTAATTAAGATAAAGGGATTTAATGACATAAAAATAAATTAATTAATTAAATAATTAATTAATTAACAAATGATGATGTCATCAGGGATTTTTCAGAAAATAAAAATACTTTATTTTCTAAAGGATTTTTAGGTGTCTATAGATAGTATCTTCAATGATTGCCTGATTCTCAGAATCATAACTCTCATAATATCTATCCACTATCTTCAAGTTTCCATCTTTTATTACTCTCTTCTACAATGATTTAAGGTCTAGCTTCCATAGAGTTTGTGGATCCTTGTGTGCTACTTTTTCCTCTTCTTTCTCAGTTACCTTTTCTTCCTTTTTCTTCTTTTCCACTTCTACCTCTTTTTCTTTAGGACTACTCTGCTTTGTAGATCTTGTAGATCTTCTAGGAATTCTTGCAGGTATAATTTCTTGTGTTGTCTCCTCTTGTGTAGGTGATAGGTCAATTATATCTGGTGTAGGATTAACTATCTTCTCTACCTCAGAAGGGGTTGGTGCATCAATAGCCATTCTTTAAGATGCTTCCATCTTTGTTCTTATGCTTTTCAACTACTCCTTAGTGATTCCTACCTTCGCAGTGGTATCTTCACAATTTTACTGACCTTTATCTTCCTTTTTAATTTTTCTTGTTCTTCTCTGACTTTCTTGGATTTCTCCCTATATGTTCCCCATCTCTCTTATGTAGTGTCTATCTCTACTGCTAGTACATGCTCTACTTGCATGGTCAAAATCTTAGAACTAACTTCATACCCCATAGGGTAACACCATTTCTTCCTTGGTTCCATAGCCTCAAAGCACACACAATTATTTTTAACCATGATACAGATAGTTTCCTCATATTTCTTAACTATATTTTCAGGTATCCTATACCTTTCCTTCATCTTCCTTTATAGTATCTTAATCATACCGAATAACTCTCCATCTACCCAGTTCTTATCCTATCTTCAGTAGATTCTAAAATCTAAATTCCAGTGGCTACATTGTCTTTCCATGCCCTAGGGTACATGCCAGGGAACTTGTGAATAATATGAATATACATGTGAGCCAATAAAGATCCAAACTTGAATGCTTTAGTCCTATCTTTCTTAATCACCTTTACATTTTCTAGACACTAATGTGCAAGAACTTCGCAAAGGTTATACTTCTTGTTTTCCTTGACCATCCTATAGGCCATCCTGATAACACCAGCAGATATAGAGTTAGGTCTACTGCTATAATATAGTTTGTATCCCAATATCATTTCTACCAATCTAACATCTTGCTAGAAGATTTCATTGACTTTCATTGCCCTCTTATCCCATTTTGAGTGAGTTAGGGTTTCCACATGTTTCCTTATATTATTTTCTGCTACTGGAAGGGCTCCTTCATTATCTAAACCTATTATATCATGAATCATCTGTGCACATATTTTCACTGGTTCTCCAATCCATATGAACTAATCATGGATTCTACTAAGAATTATTTTAAACCATTCTATTTCCATGAATTTGGCTAGTAGGGTTAGCTTAATGATAGACTAATCCTCTAGGTTATTGAACTCTTCTACCATAGATCCATCAGCTTCTATCATGGCATCCAATTTACTATAAATATTCACATATCCTATAATCTCATATTTGCAATGTATATAAGCCCTAATATCTTCTACATGCAATATGCCAATAGGGGTTTGTAAAAATGCTCCTTCCAGATCATCCTCACAAGACTTACATGGATGTCTCTTAAACTTGTACCTAGGTCTATCCACAACATCAAAGATAACTGGTGCATCCATAACTTCTCAATGATTATAGGTCTAAATACCTTAAACACGCTTGAATCGGCACTTTTCTTCACGTGATCATGAAATCTCTCTGCTAGATTACTTCAATTCTTCATAACTCTACTCTCCTTAGTCGTTGATCAACAAAAAGTGCTTAAATGATGTTCTCCGAGCTCTTTTATCCTTTGCAAGTTGAGTAAGTGCATTAAAAATTGGTAGCTCAACTTTGCATGTTGTCTAGTCAACACAAATCTCACAAACACAAAAAATGGATCTCTAAGTAATGCACTCTCAACCATAGACTCCACAGTGTCTATACACACCATACCTAAGCTTGCATTGGATTACTCCACACATACAAGGGCTGGATATATTCTGATATCTACATCTAATGCTCCCCCTAAGGCAATGTGTCTTTTTAGGTTGATGTCTCAAAGAATTCATCATGCGAAGACATAGTATCATCTATTGTCTCTCCCTGAACGAATGCCTTATTAAATTCTTTCACCTTCCATATCTTGTCATCCTCTTTGCTTTCTAATTTCTTGAAATGATTCTCAAATTCATCCATGTACTCATTAAGAATTTTTCCACTGTCACCAACATTCTTCCTTATAACCACAGGAGGTGGTCCTCTTTGTTCTCTTGGTCATCTTCTATTGTTCTCTCCATTGTATCTACAAAAAAAATTTGTGTCCAAGGTTGTTGCATTTTTAACATGTAGGTGGTCTCCTTATTTCTTGATTTACTTGTATCTTATAATACCTTGCAGTATGCCCAAAGTTATTGCATTTCAGACATGTAACCTTGGCTACTAACTCTTCTCTGACATAATCTTGTTTATACCTAGACTGATTTGGTTTTCTACAATCTTCTTTCTTGTGTCCATAATCATAACAATTATAATTGTAATTGGTAAAGGGTTTAGAGGTAGCTTTACTTCTGCAATATCTTTTCATGTGTCCAACTTTGTTGCATCCAAAGCATCTACCTCTGAAAGGTCTGATATGTTCTTTAGGCTCTTCATGAGTAGGTCTTTCTTTAGTCTTTGCTTCATTTTCTTCTTCATTAGTCTTAGAACATTCTACTTCATTGAATCTAACTCCATTCATGTCTCCTTTACATTTTTGTCTTCCTCTTTTCTCATCAATTTTATCACTGCTCATGTGCAACTTCTCAATGTGCAATTTGGATTGAGTGAGTTCTCCTTTTATGATTTGATTTTACTTCTCCAATTCCTTACACTTATCTTTGTAGTGATCAAATTCAGTCTTTATTTGTCCTATCTACTCATTTGCTTCTTTTAGTGACTCTTCAACTTTTTTCATTGCATCCTTTTCATGTTGAATCTCTTTAATCATCAAAAGATTGATTTTCTCTTTTTCTTGCTCTAGCTTCTTCACTTGATTTGATGTATCATTGTCTGAATATTCTTGAATCTTGTTCATAAGGTCTTGTTTCTAATTTCTTGAAGTTTCAAGTTGTTCCTTTAGTTTCTTGATGAAACCTTCTACTCTTCTCAATTTGAATTTCAATGCACCATTCTCAGCCTTCTCTTTATCTAGATCTGCAAGTGTTACTTCAAAGTTCTCTTGCAGAATTTCTAAATCCATTATGATCTCCCTTAAGTTGTTAGGCTTTCTCTCCAAGGGCCAATAGCTATGATACCAATTGTTATGATTGGGTAATACTGAGAGGAGGGGTGAATCGGTATTACTGCACTTTAATTTAAACTCCAACCAATTATAAATAAACCAGAATAATGCTAAAATGAAAATAACATATAAGCACAACACATAACTCATGACACCATATTTTTTCTTGAGGAAACCCTAGCCAAGGGAAAACCCCGGTGGGGATGATACCCACAACTATGTACTAAAATATTATATCCATGTTAGGAGATCTAGTCCTATTAGGAGCTGATTGTTACATAGTAAATTTCCTTTCTAGAGGAATACAAAACCCTGTTAGGGGATATCAAACACCTGGTTAAAGGTGGTGAGCATGGAACTCTTACAATCAAAATACTATCTCAAAAAGAGTTCTCAAAAAGAACAATACAAGCACTTTCCTTGCTTAGATAGTTCCATTTGTAGTTCTGTCAAACACTGATCTCGCATCTTCTCTCTGCTCTCAGATTCACATCATGACATCTTCATCTCATCCATACTTATCACTTCCACAAAACACTCTATACTTATACAAAATCTAACATCCAGTCAGCTTCACAAATACCATACAAAACATAATAATAAATTATGTAAATGACAAAAATAGATTTGGTGATCTTATATTACCAAAGTGTCAGAAATATACTTCATCCATCTGACTTAGCACGTTGCCATATCCATTATCCTTCTCTCAATCATTGCAACTGTTTGTGTGTCCTATTACACTGATTCTCTATCTTTGCATACCTTCAAATCATTGAATCTCACTGATTTGATCACCAAAACATATGAGAACTTAACTCAAGCATATACATATCCCAAACTACCTTCTATTAACTTCTCAATCCATAATACATGATATATTGTCATCGCTAATAAAAATTGTATCACAGTACACTGCTTTCCTAATTTTGTACTTAGTCATTTTCATGACTATGACTCCAGTACCAAAACTCTCTACATGTGATCACTCCAGCATAAGTGTTTCCATAAATGACAACCCTCAAGTGATCCCTAGTTCCCCAAAACATCACTTTCCAACATGATCTATGTAACTGGGAATGATTGCCTTTATGCGTAAGAACAAATATAGGAGAAGTGATGATTATCTAAATGTTCTTCACCATAATTTCAGTTTATACAATGGTTGATATTGTATAAATCATGCATCTTATGCATATTGTAAAATATAATAATTAATGTATTTTTTACTCTCAGTATCTCTATTTTGGTTATGTTATATTTTGCAAGCTCTATTTTTTCTTCTTCTTCTTCTTTTTCTTGATAGCTAGATCTTTTGTGTAATTGTAGCTGTAAAATTCTATAAAATTCCTTTCATGGAAGTATTGGATATGGCTCAAATGGGCATGACATTGTATGATCAACATTTTCCCACAATTGCATGTGGTGAAGGAAAATTGATAATGGTGAGTTGGTAAACGATTTCACCATCTCATATTTGATCAAAATTATAGTGAAAGAATATGGGGTTATAGTGTACGAGCATCGCATAGGAAATAATATGAAGCCTTTGAATACAATCACTTGAGTGGGATGGACCATCTTTCCTATTTTCTCATGGATTTCCATGTCTCACCTATCTATTATCCCCTGGTAGGGTTCGTAATTAGATTCATAGTCAACAATCGTTAGTTGAAAAAGAGAATATGTTGATTTGGTTATAAAAGAGTGGTGGATACATAATGACATTTCATTATAGTGTTTTCTTTACAATTGTATTAGGTATAAAAACATTTTGAAATAAAATTTAAACATCTTATTTTAAGGAGTAAAGGCTAGACAAAATTGTGAACTCTTTAATCAAAATCTATGATGAGAAGATATAACTTGAGAAGAGATTACAAAATTCATAGGTTTTTTGTGTTGGCGCTCATGTATTATCCTCGGGACCCATAATTTTATTTGGTCTCATAATAATTTATAAATATTTCATTCCATTTTGTAACCAAGTTAGCTAGCTCCCTCTCTTCTTTCATTGGTTTAGTAGAGGCACTTCATTTATATTTGCAATTAGATGAAAGAGAAGGTATAATGTGTGAAAAAAACTTTCACATTGTATAGTTAATAATGGTTATTGACAAAGTTATTTTTATCTTTTCCTTTTTTTTAATTTTCATGAATAAAAGATATTGTTAGAGTAATAAAGTGTTTTCTTATTAATTGAATCATATTGATTTTATTATTAAGTCATTTATTACCTCTTTTGACTTAAGCTAAAATTTAGGCATATAATAATTAATTTCTTTATTAATTATTATTATGCAACCTAGGGTTTTACCTTTTTAAGTTTTTTTATCTCCTTTTATAAGGATTGATCTCATAACACTTTGTAACCTTTTCTAACATTTCATTATTGATTGCAACTTTTGTTTTTGCACATCAAGGATTTCTCCTCTCTCATGGATCCATACGTTTAGGTCTCCATAGTTGTTTGCTTCTCTCTCTTTTTGTGATAGGTGTTTGTGTGCAGGTGTTCTTGGGAGCTATGAGTTTTTTTTCATCAACTCCAACAGATACCACTAAGGAATCAATTGGACTAAGTTGTAGCATTGTATGTAGTAGAGGAGGAAAAACATATAGTGGAAAAATAAAAGATAAAAAATAGGAAAATAGGAAAAGAAAGATAGAGGATAATAAGAACGCAAAGAGATAAGGAAACATAAAAAGGAAAAAATAGAAAATGATGAAATGGTCAAAAAATTAACTAATCATAGAAGTGGATATCGAGAGGCAGATCACATATATCATCATTTTTTTTTTGCAATGAGAAACATATAAAAGTGGTTGGAGACATCACATTTATCTTTGGTGAAGAGTGTCAAGAGAGGAAAGAATCATCAATGTTCTCAAAATAAGGTTTGGCAAGTTGAAAGATAGTTTCTATATATGTATCATCATGGTTGTCAACTGTGGAAATGTCACTAGGGATATCGAGCTTAATATAATTTTATGGATCATGGTAGGTCATGATAGATCATGTGTTGTGCCAAGTTATCAAACCAATCAATATTATTATTAGAAGTCAAAGTAGGAGATGTCTCATCAAGTTAAATGAAGATAAAATTTGTTATATTATATATAAAATATTTCCCTTTATTTATTTTATGGAATAAGAGAAGAATCATCCTGTGAGCAAGGCTTTTGAGGATACCTGTTCTAAAAGTTTTCAAACCAAACAAAGATTTAGATTTTAATCTAGCATGAAATTAATCCAAAACAAAGAAACTCTAAGCTAAGCCACCTCAGATTGAGCTAAAAAATAGGTGCACCCAAGCACATGTTTGATTTGCTCTTGCTTAAGGGGATGTGGGTGTGCTCTCTAAGCACTTGGAGCATGTTCCTTATGCATTTTAAGATGAATTGAGATCCATGAAAACCTCATAAATGGCACAAAATAGTTATAGAACACCTGATTTGCCCCTAAGGCCTCAAGGATCCAAATGATGTTGAAATGAAGATTAAGCTATAGGATGCTTATGCTAAGATTGTTATTAACCAAATAGAGATGTGATATGATGCTATGCTTATGCAAAACAATGGAAGAAACTAGGTTAATCCATTAAAGCTATATTAAGATGAGCTAAAAATGCTTGAAAGTAAACTAAATTAGGATGATTATACTAAGTCTAGAGCTAAATGAGCATGATAACAATGCTTAACATAAAAGGCGAATGGATGTTTTGCTCTTGGAAATGAGGAGCATTTATAGGATTTGGAAAGGAGGAATGAGTGGCCAAGATCAAAATCCTTAAGAGAGGCCAAGATTCATTCAAAGGGGAGCACATGGATTGTGCTAGTTCAGGGCCACCTCCTTGTGACAAGTGTCACAAGGGCATTGGGTTGAAAGATGGGAGGGATGTGCACAATTTGAAAAATGTGCCTAAGGTCAAAAGGTGTAAGAAAAGGGTGAGGGGCTTCTTAAATGCATCATAAATGCATGTAAGAGGGATAAGGAGGCCTTAAATGCATTTAGTTCATGTAAGAGAAGTTTCTAGAAGTTTGTTGACTTTGGGTCAAGCTTAGGAGTTGGCTAACCTTGGTTAGGGAATGTGACAAGGTTAGGGAGGGGATTAGGATTAGGATTAATATTTAATCTTAATTAAATATTCTTGAGTTGGGATTATAGTTATTAAATGATGGGATTAGCCTTTAATCAAAATTAAAGAAGGATTAGAAGATTCTAGAAGAGGTTAGTGGTCTTAAGAAAATTGGCCAAGTTTTGGGCAAAAAATAAATAAATTATTTATTTTGGGATTTTTGGTCAATTTATTAATTAAATAATTAATAAATAGGGGAATAATGTTTAAATAAGATTTAAACATTTTTGGGAGGGATTTCTTAATTAAATATTTTTAATTAAGATAAAGGGATTTAATGGCATAAAAATAAATTAATTAATTAATAAATGATGATGTCATTAGGGATTTTTCAAAAAATAAAAATACTTTATTTTCTAAAGGATTTTTAGGTGTCTACATTTTGTCCCTCTTTGATACGATGCGGCAAGTGGCATGGTGTCAAAGATAAGAAAATAAGATACCCAAGGCTAGAATTTAGAGGAATGAGGGGTTGTGCCCCCTCGAGAAAATAACACAAAGAGTAAACATTGTGGAATTTTCTCGAAAGGAAACAGAGAAGGAAGGACCTAGGAAGAAGGGGAGATAAATAACCAAGCTTCCAAGAGCAAAGATGGGTGAATGCAAGATGAGATGGAATGCAAAATGTAGGATGCAGCTATATGAAGATGCAAGATGCAGGATTAATCTATATGAGGCAAGATGCAAGGGATTTGGGGAAGCTCCAAGTGCAAATGTGGAGAGCACAACCTAGTTTGATATAGCAATGCTAGAGACCTACCAAGGATACTGGGATCATGAGGCCCTGTCACCAGCATTGCAAAGGACTAACGCTAAAAAGACACGCAGGGTTCCCCCAGCATCACACATGATCCCGAGAGGAAGCATGGTGGAAACGATGCTAAAGAAACCACAAACATGTGACTGAATCACAAGCAGAAGAAAAAGATCAAAAGACCTTGCCCCAGATTGTCCTCATTCGCTGCACACCATGATATAAAGGATCGTGGTGACTTTGAGTAGAGAACAATGAGAAGCTGTAAAAGATTAACAAGACCCAAAGGACAAAAATCCAAGGCCAAAATGATAACTCCAAAAGACAACCTTTGCCAAGGAGAGAGATTTGATTTGATTGATGGTGGGAAGATTGGTCTAAACATGTGGAAGGATACATCGACACGGACCTAGTGTGCTTGGTGGAAGATTGGGTCAAATAGGAAGGATATAATTGAGGGGACTCGTGATTAGGCTTAGGTTAGACAAAATAGAAGCATACATCTATGCGGACCCAATGCTGATGGGGAGAAAGCTATGTTGCTAATTGGCAAATGATGCAGTTCAAAGATGGTCATGATGATCAAGGATAGTCAACATTTGATATTGCTGAAGTGCGAGGCTGGGTAGGACAAGATTTGTGATCAAATACTGCTGATGTGGGACTGACAAGGATATGTACAACAAGATGCAAGGATATTTACAATGGGTATGTACAGAAGCTTAGGATTAGGATGCACAAAGAACCTGAGGGTGAAGCTGAAACTCCAAAGATATGCAAGACAATGCCCCAATTGGGCTGGAAGGCCAAGATGGACTGGTGATGGATGATGTGTCCTAAAATGACATAGATTTGGGAAGGACATATCCCAATGATGACGATTGGATTGAGATCAAGGCTTGCTACAAGACTAAGGATGTGAGTGGATCGGTTGGCTTGATCTTGGATGTTGGATTTTGGATAGCTAGAGGATGTGGAGAGGATTGGGAGATTGCTAGAAGACTGCTAGGAATGTTTGGATAGGGATGAATGGCATTAGATTGCAATGAGGTTAGCCTATAGCTAGATACTAATGACAAGGGAAGATACTAGGTGATCAAAAGATGGAGGAAATGCTTAGGATGAGGATCATGGAACTGCTAGGAGATTCGGATGGAGAAAGATTTGGATTTGGATGGAGGAACTGTTGAGGGATCTGGCTAGAGGAATGCTTGGGGATCTGGATAGAGGAATATTTGGATTTGGATGGAGGAATTATGGAGATATTTTGGATGGATGAAGATTGGATGGGGAGATGGAAGAGCTTGGGGAGATTGGATGGTAGATTTGCTTGAGGATTGGAAGATGGAAGCTGGAGGAACCGTTGAGGGCTCTGGATAGAGGAATGCTTGGGGAGATTGGATGGTGGATTTGCTTAAGGATTTGGGCTAGAAGATCAAGATGGACTGGTGATGGATGAAAGATAGTCTCCAAGGAATATGTCACCAAGGAATAAGATGCCCCCTGCTTAGGATAGTTTCATGTATTTCAGAGACATTAGGATGGGGTACGATTGGATGGAAGAACTGCCAACCAGTGGATGAGGAAGGTAGATGGAAGCTAGGATGAATGGATCGGATAGAGGATATGTAGCTGAAAGGTGTGATGGATGCCAAGGAGGTGCCCAAAAAAGCATGTATACCTAGTAGTGTTTGTTTTGTCATCAAGATTCAAAGGAGGATGAAGGAGGTGAGAGACAAGTGGGATGGAGGAGATGTTGGATAAGAGGTGATAGAAGGGAATGGCCCCCAACTACAAAAAGGAATTGGGGGGAGGGCCTATGCATTATGCCTATTTTCCAGGTTTTCATCATGGTACTTGTCCAAGGTTCTTGAATTGCCAAGTTTTCACCATAGGATGAATGTTTTTCTCTTTTCTTTTTTTTTTTGATACTTTTCTCTTGATTTTTTCCAATTTTTATGGATTTTCTAATTTTTTGCTGACTTTGTGCTGATCTTTCACTGATATGCTGATTGATTTCTAACTTGTTGTTGATTCTCTGATTTGGTACTACCTTATGATTTGATGCTGACCTTCTGTTTGATTTTTTCACTGATATTCTGATGTTGTTGCTAACTTTTTTTGCTGATCTTTTGATTTGTTGCTGACATTTTCTAATTTTTTGTTGCTTTTCTGATTTCTCTGGATGTTGGTACAACTTCGCTAGGACGGATGGATTTATGCAAAAGCATAGATTGGATGGGGTAGATGGGATATATGGTGATAGAAAGTGTTTGGATGGAAAGATGGAAAGTGATCATGATAGGGGGATGTCGTCAGGACCAACATTGGCACATGTTGTGGGGAAGGTGGATAGGACGTGGAAGATAGAGGTGGATGTGATGGAGGATTTATGCTAGGAGATTTCAGATTTTTGGGACCCAAAATAGATTTAGGAGATGGAGGAGAAGACTGAGTAGTTGTGGGATTAGCAACTTTGGATGCCATTGTGTATGTTTCTTTTAGATGCACTACATCTTTTTACTTTGGGATCCACATCATTTTTGCTTTAGCTTTGATGGGCCATTGTGGCCATTGGTATGCATCAGATTTTTCTTTTTCTTTGTTGGGCCTTTGCGGCCATGTAGTAGATTTTTCTTGTACTTTTCTGAGCCTTTGTGGCCATTGGGATGTATTGGATTGTTTGATTGGATTTTTCTTTGGTTGAGCATGTCGTTTAGACTGGACATGGCAATCTTTGAATTTTCATGGATATTTCCCTTTATGCATATTGGATATGGCATCCAAATTGCAAGGAGCATTGGAATGAATATGAGGAGATGTGCGGGATGGCGAAAATGTGGATGGAGAGATGAATGGAGATTGGTAGATAGGAGATATGGGCATGTGCCTTTGTTGATCCCAACTAGGGATGCTTGGATTTTGGATGAAGGACTGAGTAGGATAAGATGGGGGATGATATTTTGGGATGTAAGGTCCCAAAATGGATTTGGTATGTAGAGGATATGTGCTGGAAGATTTTGGGACATAGGGACCCAAAATGGATTTGGAGGATGAAGGAGGAATGTGATAAGTTGTCTTGGGGTGTAATGATGGAGGAGGAGGAATAGCATTGTATGTTTTGGGAGATGTGATGGTGGGTTTGGAAGGATGCTTGAATTTAGCTTTAGCTATACAAACATTTCTGGAGGAAGTGCCTTCGCCTGATGTGTGACCAATACCACATGATTTGGGATGTTTCTTGTCTTGGATAGGCTCCAGAGTTCCTTGTTCATGAGAACCTAGGCCTTTCCCTTGATAATTCCATTTCTTGAGCATTTTATCCAAACAAGGATATTTCTAACTTGGGGAATATGATAAACATCCAGTTTCTGGTTCGTGAATGGAAGATATGGAACTTATTGCTTCTGCTTCAAGTGGGCTGCCTTTGATAAATGTAAGTGGATTGAGAGGATAGAGTGTTGGGAGCTGGATAGTTTGGATCAGAAAATCCTCAAGAGGAGAGGATGGGATGATGGGATCTTGACTAGCATTGGGAGATAGTAACGGATCTTTAGATGGAGAAATTGGGATGATAGGATCTTGGATTGGAGGAATTGGGATTGTAGGATTTTGGATTGGGGGTGATGGAAGCAATAGAACATGTGATGGGGGAAGTGAAGGGATTGGATCTTGATTTTCTTCTATGAGTATTTTAACATGCTTTTGGGAAAGATCTTGACATGATAGGATTTGTGTGGATAGAGTGACGGGGGATGTATGGATGGACTCTTCAAAGGGGGTAGATGGAAGGACGGGAGATTCTATAGCTGTGATGTCTGGAAGAAGGAAGAACTTTTCAAATGGTATGGATGAAAGGATGGAAGATTCTATAGCTGTGATGGCAGGAAGAAGGGTGAACTCATGAGGCTTATTAGATATGCTTTGGATAATACTAGGCGGAGGTGATGTTGGTGGGGATTGGATGGAGACTTTAGATGGAAGGGACCCAATGATGCTAGGAGATGGAAGAAGATTAATGAGTGGGATGTATGGAAGATAGATAATAGATGGGAGCGATGGATGGGCCTCATCAATGATGGCTTCACATGAAGGATTGAAATGGCTTGGCTCTTCATTCTTAGGAGTGAGATTTGTTATTGGCTTCCTTGTGAAACTCCTTGGAGACTTTCATGGTAAAGAAGGATTGGAATATGGAGGAGACAGAGAGCTAGGATAGTCCTTATATGAAGATGGGGTGGAAGATTTTGAACTTGCTTAAGGGGATGATGGTGTTGAAGAGGTAGAGGTGATGGATCAAGGTATGGGATATGAAGTGGTTTGAAGGATGCACTCTACTTGTGGGAGGGGATTTTTGGAAATGTGGTTTGGAATAGAAGATGGTGGATTGAGATAGGATGGAGGATTGGGGAAAAGGATTGGAAGACTTGGTTTTTGGTTTTGAAAGGGTTTTGGAGGATAAGTGGATGGAGGTTTTAGATAAGGGAAGTAGCGTGAGTTTTTTTGAGGGGATGGTGGTGATTGGGATATGACCATAGAGGAAGGTGGTAGTATGAAGGATGCATATGGAAGATGTGTAGGTTTGAGATAGGGATAAGTTGTGGATGGCTAAGATAATGGATTTGCCTTGCCGAGGACATGAAAGGGAGTGCTAGTGGATAAGTGTGAAGGCATGATAGGATATTTTGGAGGAATGATTGGATGTTGGGGAATGTTTGGAGCAAACTTGCTAAGATTTTCAAAATATGCATCGTGATCTACAAGGCTTTCATCATCTTTGGGATAGGATGGATTGAGGGGAGAGACATAATAACCAAACTCATCATAATATTTTTGAGACATGCTGACTTGTGGATGAGTTGGATAGGAATGAAGGATGAAGATGGATTGGAAGACTAAGACTCGGATTGGGATGACTAACAGAATCAAACTTAGGTTTGGATTTGGCTCAAGTTTGGAAGAAAACTAACTCTAGAGGAAGACAGATAAGGGGATGGGGGATGACCAAGATGACTCTGCTAACCTAAGATAGGAGGAAAGGATGACAAGACTAGATTGAGTATGATTGGAAGACCATGATTTGAGATTCTGAAAGCTTTGGACATTTTCTAGATTTTGGGAGGATTTGGACTGACATGGAAATTCTAAGTATCTTGAACCAAGTTGTAGGTTAGTTTGATGTTTTTTCAATGGAAAAGGATAGATTTCAACAAAGATTTTCAGATAAGCAATCTCCACAAGGGACAAAGCAACCTTGTGGGATACAAATAGGATGACTGACTCTGATAAAGCTTTGAAAGTGTATGTTCCAACAATGTTTTCACGAAGTATTTGACTATCAAGCACTTCAAGCAGATCTACCTAAGGAAGGTGAGTATCAAAATTGCTTTCCCACAGCTTGGTACCCCCAGAAGGGAATACAAATGGTGAGTAATCTTGAGGTGATCCAGTAAACCCCTTGGAATCGGTCCTTGCACAAGGATTTTGATACTTTCAGATGTAGATAGGGTAGCCTCTATTTTATCAGGTTTTTAATAGTTCCATGGAGTCTCCATACCCAGTTATGTTGACCGCCTGTGACTCACTTAAGAGCCTAGCCAACAATGCTGGGGGAGGAATATTTACCATCCCCAGACATTTGCATTTGGCACAAAACACCCGTGGATTAGGAGATATAAGTGAGTACTTTTTTCCTTCACTTTATTTATATACTAGCCGGGGGGGATACCAGTTTGAGGTCGTTCTCCGAGGAGGAAGTGCTTTTCTCCTTGGACAGGCCTCACTAAAAGTAAAACAAGTGAACTTGTCTGAGTCCAAATGTTCTACGTTGCTTACTTCAACAGGATTTTGCAAGAAAATGAAAGCTCCTAGATGCACGTCAAGCAAGTTGTTCTTTCTTCCAAATTGATTAAGTGTGTTTGAACTTTGAAAACCTCTGAAGACACAAGTGTTTAAAGTTTGATTTGTTCTTTCTCAAAAAATTAAATGATTTGAGCGATTGCAAGTTCTTTCTTTGAGCACTCAAGATTGAGATTGGCGTGTTGATTTAGAACTTTGAAAAGAGCTTTGTTTTATCCTTAGATCATTCAAGATTGAGTTTGGTTCTATAATTCAAAGAAGAAGGAATAGGGATGCCTATTCTTTCCAATTTAGATCATTCAAGATTGTGTTTGATTTTCAAAATGATAATGACTCTTAGGACTTAAGTTCTTTGTTCCTTAATTTCATTCAAGATTTGTTTTGACCTTTGTTTGCAATAAGGAAAATGAATCTAGTCCCAATCCAAGAGCAAATTAAGACAAAAAAAACAAAAGCAACACTATCCAGCAAATACGTGACACTAGAAAATGTACAGGTGACACCAACAATCTCTCAGGCGACATTTAAAAGTTTACAGGTGACAGATAAATATGCATAGGTGACGGAGAAAGTGCATAGGTGGCAAGGAAAAAGTGCACAAGCGACAGTTAAATTTTTACAGGCAACAAAGAAATGGCTCCAGACAGTAGAGATAGATTTACAGGCAATGACAAAATTATTACAGGTGATAAATAAAATTTGGAACATGATAACGAATGATTACACACGAGACTTATGTACCCAAAGGCGTGAAAGTTTATCTCGCAGGCATGATTACTTATGTTGTAGGTGACAGAAGAAGAACTTTGAGACATAATAGAAGTTATCGATGGTGGAAATCTATCAAAAAATAGGCATCGATACAGAGCTTGTAGGCGTCATTTAATTGCTTGTAGGCATGATTTAATTGCTTGTAGGTGACATTTCATTGCTTGTAGGTGACATTTAATTTCTTGTAGGCGACATTTCATTGCTTGTAGGCGACATTTCATTGCTTGTAGGTGACATTTCATTGCTTGTAGGTGACATTTCATTTGTTTCCTGCAAATACGAGAATACAAAGTATGATCTAATCAAAGTGATTGTGGTTTTGGGTCCCACCGGGTGTGCCAGAATATGAGCAAGGCTTTTGAGGATACCTATTCTAAAAGTTTTTAAACCAAACAAAGATTTAGATTTTAATCTAGCATGAAATTAATCCAAAACAAAGAAACTCTAAGCTAAGCCACCTCAGATTGAGCTAAAAAATAGGTGCACCGAAGCACATGTTTGATTTGCTCTTGCTTAAGGGGATGTGGGTGTGCTCTCTAAGCACTTGGATCATGTTTCTTATGCATTTTAGGATGGATTGAGATCCATGAAAACCTCATAAATGGCACAAAATAGGTATAGAACACCTGATTTGCCCCTAAGGCCTCAAGGATCCAAATGATGTTGAAATGAAGATTAAGCTATATGATGTTTATGCTAAGATTGTTATTAACCAAATAGAGATGTGATATGATGCTATGCTTATGCAAAACAATGGAAGAAACTAGGTTAATCCATTAAAGCTATATTAAGATGAGCTAAAAATGCTTGAAAGTAAACTAAATTAGGATGATTATACTAAGTCTAGAGCTAAATGAGCATGATAACAATGCTTAAAATAAAAGGTGAATGGATGTTTTGCTCTTGGAAATGAGGAGCATTTATAGGATTTGGAAAGGAGGAATGAGTGGCCAGGATCAAAATCCTTAAGAGAGGCCAAGATTCATTCAAAGGGGAGCACATGGATTGTGCTAGTTCAGGGCCACCTCCTTGTGACAAGTGTCACAAGGGCATTAGGTTGAAAGATGGGAGGGATGTACATAATTTGGGAAATGTGCCTAAGGTCAAAGGGTGTAAGAAAGGGGTGAGGGGCTTCTTAAATGCATCATAAATGCATGTAAGAGGGATAAGGAGGCCTTAAATGCATTTAGTGCATGTAAGAGAAGTTTCTAGAAGTTTGTTGACTTTAGGTCAAGCTTAGGAGTTGGCTAACCTTGGTTAGGGAATGTGACAAGGTTAGGGAGGGGATTAGGATTAGGATTAATATTTAATCTTAATTAAATATTCTTGAGTTGGGATTAGGGTTATGAAATGATGGGATTAGCCTTTAATCAAAATTAAAGAAGGATTAGAAGATTCTAGAAGAGGTTAGTGGTCTTAAGGAAATTAGCCAAGTTCTGGGCAAAAAATAAATAAATTATTTATTTTGGGATTTTTGGTCAATTTATTAATTAAATAATTAATAAATAGGGGACTAATGTTTAAATAAGATTTAAACATTTTTGGGAGGGATTTCTTAATTAAATATTTTTAATTAAGATAAAGGGATTTAATGGCATAAAAATAAATAAATTAATTAATTAATTAATTAATTAATTAATAAATTAATAAATGATGATATCATCAGGGATTTTTTAGAAAATAAAAATACTTTATTTTCTAAAAGATTTTTAGGTGTCTACACATCCAAAGAAGTGTTATAGGTGTAATCAAGAGGAGGAGAGAATACCCCTAAGTCATGTGAGTTTCCTTTCAACTTTAACAGCTCTCATTTCATAGTTGAAAATAGAAGTATAATGTTTTAAAAAGTAGTTTATCTTGGATATGGGGTATTGGATTTTGAAGAAATATATGTAGAACTATAGAATATGATTGATGATATTCCATATACTCAAGTAAAGATAAGAATTGACAAGTGTAGTCTTTAAGAATATTAATAGGACCTTATTTTATAATTTGTGATTTGTAGAAGATAATTTTAATGTTGTTGATCCCTAAGAGGCTCATCCCTAAATAAGGGTAGTCGGGAAGTTTCACGAGAGGGGAACTTAATACATCCTATGAAACAACCTTTGGGGTTTTAGAATGTGGATCTTCATTCTTTTGGATTTTGTAAAGGTAAATATACCTTCACAAAATAGAATCTAGGCTAGGGGTGGAGATTCTCCGATGCAAAGTTTTTACAACACTTTAAAGACTTCTTTAGGTAGCTTTCACAACACCCTAAAGTCTTTGGAACTAGGGATCTGTCACCTTTCTAGAAACAAATACAATGTACCACAAACCCTTAATTATTGGAAATGAGAATAGAATACATGAAGTAACTAAGACATAACATGTAATATTCAAATCCTCACCATTGGAATCATCTATAGGGATCCAAATAAAGGTACATATCTCCCTAAAGGGTGCATGACTTTTTAAAAATAAAGACATGATACAAGAAGACTATTTATAAATGAAATCCAAACAAGAAACACACCAAGGTTTTTCTCTTATTCAGAAAGAAAAAGTTCTTATAGGGTATTTTTGAAAGCTCATACTTCCTTGATTTTACAAAATTTAACCATTTTGAGGAATAAACTATAATTCATACAATTCATCTTCCATTCTATAGGACAATGGAAGAGTAAAAAGGCTACATGATCCA